>JAKKIB010000127.1:0-18464 GCA_023089585.1 Melophagus ovinus
GAACTTGAACTCGAATTTGAACTCGAACTTGAACTCGAACTTGAACTTGTGCTTGAACTGATCTGAACTTGAACTTGAAGTTGAAGTCGAACTTTATGTAACTTGAATTCGATCTTGAACTCGAACTTAAAGTTGGGACTCGAACTGACCTGAACTTGAACTTAAACTTGAACTTGAACTTGAACTTGAAGTCGAACATAACTCGAACATGAACTCGGACTTGAACTCGAACTTGAATTTGCCTTGAACTTGAACTCGAACTCGAAATCGAAATTGAACTCGAAATAGAACATGAATTCGAAGTGACCTGAACATGAGCTTAAATTTTAACTCGAACTGATGTTAATTTAAACTTGAATTTGAACTCGAATTTGAATTCGAAATTAAACTCAAACTTGAATTCGGACTAAAACGGACCTGAACTTGAACTTGAACTCGAACTTGAACTCTAACTTGAACTGGAACTTGAATTCCAACTTGAACTCGAACTTGAAATTGGACTTGAATTGACCTGAACTTAAACTTAAACTTGAACTTGAACTTGAACTCAACCTTTAACTCGAACTTGATCTTGAACTTGAATTTGCCTTGAACTTGAACTCGAACTTGAACTTGAATTTGAAGTGACCTATACCTGAAATTTTACTCGAACTGATTTGAACTTAAACTTTAACTTGAACTCGAACTTGAATTTGAAGATGAACTCAAACTTGAATTTACCTCGAACTTGAACTGGAACTTGAATTCGAACTTGAACTCGAACTAGAACTTGAACTCGAACTAGAACTTGTACTGGAAATTAAATTCGAAATTATACTCGAACTTGAATTCGGACTCAAACGGACTTGAACTTGATCTTGAATTTGAACTCGAACTTGAACTCGAACTGGAACTCGAACTTGAATTGCAACTTGAACTTCAACTTGAATTTGAACTTGAACTCGAACTTTAATTCGAACTTGAACTCGAACTCGAACTTGAACTTGAACTTGAACTCGACCTTTACCTCGAACTTGAACTCGAACTTGAATTTGTATTGAACTTGAACTCGAACTTGAACTCGAACTTGAACTTGAATTCGAAGTGACCTGAGGTTTAGCTTAAGCTTAACGCGAACTGAGATGAACTTAAATTTGAACTTGAACTCGAACTTAAATTTGAAAATGATCTCGAACTCGAATTTACCTTGAACTTGAACTCGATCTTGAATTCGAACTTGAACTTGAACTAAAACTTGAATTCGACGTGACCTGAACTTTATGTTAAACTTTAACTCGAAATAATTTGAACTTAAACTTGAACTTAAACTTGAACTTGAACTCGAACTTGAATTTGAACTTGAAATCGAAATAGAACTTCAACGCGAAATTAAACTCGAACTGATCGATCTTGAACTTGAACTCGAACTTTAGCTTGAAGTTGAATTCTATCTTGAACTCGAACTTGAAGTTGGACTCGAACTGACTTGAACTTGACCTAAAACTTGAACTTAAACTTGAACTTTAAACTTGAATTTGACCTTTAACTCGAACTTGAACTCGAACTTGAATTTGCCTTGAACTTGAACTCGAACTTGAACTCGAATTTAAACTTGAACTTAAAGTGACCTGAACTTGAGCTTAAATTAAACTTGAACTGATTTGAACTTAAATTTAAACTTGAACTCGAACTTGAATTTGAAGGTGTACTCGAACTTGAATTTACCTCGAACTTTAACTCAAACTTGAATTCGAACTCGAAATTGAACTTGAACTTGAACTAGAACTGACCTGAACTTGACTTTAAACTTCAACTTGAACTTGAACTTGAATCGAACGACCTTTAACTCGATCTTAAACTAGAACTTGAATTTGCCTTGAATTTGAACTCGAACTTGAACTCGAACAATAACTTGAATTCGAAGTGACCTGAACTTGCGCTTAAACTTTAACTCGAAATAATTTGAACTTAAACTTGAACTTGAACTTGAACTCGAACTTGAATTCGATCTTGAACTCGAATTTGAAGTTGGACTCGAATTGACCTGAACTTGAACTTGAAATTGAATTCGATCTTGAACTCGAATTTGGACTCGAACTTAAATTCCAACTTGAACTCGAACTTGAATTCCAACTTGAACTCGAACTTGAAAATGAACTTGAACTCCAACTCTGACTTGAACTCGAACTTGAACTTTGACTCGAACTGACCTGAATTCGAACTTGGACTTGAAGTCGAACAGAAACTCGAACATGAACTCGGACTTGAACTCGAAATTGAATATGCCTTGAACTTGAACTCGAACTTGAAATCAAAATTGAACTCGAACTAGAACTTGAATTCGAAGTGACCTGAACTTGAGCTTATACTTTGACTCGAACTGATTAGAACTTAAACTTGAACTTGAACTCGAAATTGAATTCGACACTAAACTCGAATTTGAATTCGGACTCAAACGGACGTGAACTTGAACTTGAACTCGAACTTGAAGTCGAATTTGGACTCGAACTTGAATTCTAACTTGAACTCGAACTTGAATTCCAACTTGAACTCGAACTTGAAAATGAACTTGAACTCCAACTCGAACTTGAACTCGAACTTGAATTTGCCTTGAACTTGAACTCGAACTTGAACTCGAATTTAAACTTGAACTTAAAGTGACCTGAACTTGAGCTTAAATTTAACTGAACTGATTTGAACTTAATTTAAACTTGAACTCGAACTTGAATTTGAAGGTGTAACTCGAACTTGAATTTACCTCGAACTTTAACTCAAACTTGAATTCGAACTCGAAATTGAACTTGAACTTGAACTAGAACTGACCTGAACTTGAACTTTAAACTTCAACTTGAACTTGAACTCGAACTTGAATTTGCCTTGAACTTGAACTCGAACTTGAACTCGATTTAAACTTGAACTTAAAGTGACCTGAACTTGAGCTTAAATTTAACTTGAACTGATTGAATTCGACTTTAACTCGATCTTAAACTAAAACTTGAATTTGCCTTGAATTTGAACTCGAACTTGAACTCGAACAATAACTTGAATTCGAAGTGACCTGAACTTGCGCTTAAACTTTAACTCGAAATAATTTGAACTTAAACTTGAACTTGAACTCGAACTGATCTGAACTTGAACTTGAACTCGAACTTGAATTCGATCTTGAACTCGAATTTGACTCGAACTTATATTCCAACTTGAACTCGAACTTGAATTCCAACTTTAACTCGAACTTGAAAATGAACTTGAACTCCAACTCTGACTTGAACTCGAACTTGAACTTTGACTCGAACTGACCTGAACTCGAACTTGGACTTGAAGTCGAACAGAAACTCGAACATGAACTCGGACTTGAACTCGAATTGAATATGCCTTGAACTTGAACTCGAAATTGAATTCGACACTAAACTCGAATTTGAATTCGGACTCAAACGGACGTGAACTTGAACTTGAACTCGAACTTGAAGTCGAATTTGGACTCGAACTTGAATTCTAACTTGAACTCGAACTTGAATTCCAACTTGAACTCGAACGTGAAAATGAACTTGAACTCCAACTCGGACTTGAACTCGAACTTGAACTTGGACTCGAAATGACCTGAACTTGAACTTAAACTTGAACTTGAACTTGAACTTGAACTCGAACCTTTAACTCGAACTTGAATTTGAACTTGAATTTGCCTTGAACTTGAACTCGAACTTGAACTCGATTTTAAACTTGAATTCGAAGTGACCTGAACTTGAGCTTAAATATAACGCGAACTGATTTGAACTTAAACTTGAACTTGAACTCGAACTGATCTGAACTTTAACTTGGACTCGAACTTGAACTCGAACTTGAACTCGAATTTGAACTCGAACTTGAACTCGAACTTGAACTTGTGCTTGAACTGATCTGAACTTGAACTTGAAGTTGAAGCCGAACTTTAACTGTAACTTGAATTCGATCTTGAACTCGAACTTAAAGTTGGACTCGAACTGACCTGAACTTGAACTTAAACTTGAACTTGAACTTGAACTTGAAGTCGAACATAAACTCGAACATGAACTCGGACTTGAACTCGAACTTGAATTTTCCTTGAACTTGAACTCGAACTCGAAATCGAAATTGAACTCGAATAGAACTTGAATTCGAAGTGACCTGAACATGAGCTTAAATTTTAACTCGAACTGATGTGAATTTAAACTTGAATTTGAACTCGAATTGAATTCGAAATAAACTCAAACTTGAATTCGGACTAAAAGACCTGAACTTGAACTTGAACTCGAACTTGAACTCTAACTTGAACTGGAACTTGAATTCCAACTTGAACTCGAACTTAAAATTGACTTGAACTGACCTGAACTTAAACTTAAACTTGAACTTGAACTTGAACTCAACCATTAACTCGAACTTGATCTTGAACTTGAATTTGCCTTGAACTTGAACTCGAACTTGAACTCGAACTTGAACTTGAATTTGAAGTGACCTGAACCTGAAATTTTACTCGAACTGATTTGAGAATTTAAACTTGAATTGAACTCGAACTGATCTGAACTTGAACTTGACTCGAACTTGAACTCGAACTTGAACTCGAACTTGGAACTCGAATTCGAAAAAACTTGAACTCGAACTTGAACTTGTGCTTGAACTGATCTGAACATGAACTTGAAGTTGAAGTCGAACTTTAACTGTAACTTGAATTCGATCTTGAACTCAAACTAAAGTTGGACTCGAACTGACCTGAACTTGAACTTAAACTTGAACTTGAACTTGAAGTCGAACATAAACTCGAACATGAACTCGGACTGGAACTCGAACTTGAATTTGCCTTGAACTTGAACTCGAACTCGAAATCGAAATTGAACTCGAAATAGAACATGAATTCGAAGTGACCTGAACATGAGCTTAAATTTTAACTCGAACTGATGTTAATTTAAACTTGAATTTGAACTCGAATTTGAATTCGAAATTAAACTCAAACTTGAATTCGACTAAAACGGACCTGAACTTGAACTTGAACTCGAACTTGAACTCTAACTTGAACTAGAGCTTGAATTCCAACTTGAACTCGAACTTGAACTTGGACTTGAATTGACCTGAACTTAAACTTAAACTTGAACTTGAACTTGAACTCAACCTTTAACTCGAACTTGATCTTGAACTTGAATTTGCCTTGAACTTGAACTCGAACTTGAACTTGAATTTGAAGTGACCTGTACCGGAAATTTTACTCGAACTGATTTGAACTTAAACTTTAACTTGAACTCGAACTTGAATTTGAAGATGAACTCAAACTTGAATTTACCTCGAACTTGAACTGGAACTTGAATTCGAACTTGAACTCGAACTAGAACTTGAACTCGAACTAGAACTTGAACTGAAATTAAATTCGAAATTAACTCGAACTTGAATCGGACTCAAACGGACTTGAACTTGATCTTGAATTTGAACTCGAACTTGAACTCGAACTGGAACTCGAACTTAAATTGCAACTTGAACTTCAACTTGAAATTTGAACTTGAACTCGAACTTTAATTCGAACTTGAACTCGAACTCGAACTTGAACTTGAACTTGAACTCGACCTTTACCTCGAACTTGAACTCGAACTTGAATTTGTCTTGAACTTGAACTCGAACTTGAACTCGAACTTGAACTTGAATTCGAAGTGACCTGAACTTTAGCTTAACTTAACGCGAACTGAGATGAACTTAAATTTGAACTTGAACTCGAACTTAAATTTGAAAATGATCTCGAACTCGAATTAACTTGAACTTGAACTCGATCTTGAATTCGAACTTGAACTTGAACTAAAACTTGAATTCGACGTGACCTGAACTTTATGTTAAACTTTAACTCGAAATAATTTGAACTTAAACTTGAACTTAAACTTGAACTTGAACTCGAACTTGAATTTGAACTTGAAATCGAAATAGAACTTCAACGCGAAATTAAACTCGAACTGATCGATCTTGAACTTGAACTCGAACTTAGCTTGAAGTTGAATTCGATCTTGAACTCGAACTTGAAGTTGGACTCGAAATGACTTGAACTTGACCTAAAACTTGAACTTAAACTTGAACTTTAACTTGAATTTGACTTTAACTCGAACTTGAACTCGAACTTGAATTCGAACTTGAACTCCACTTGAACTTGAACTTGAACTCGAACTTTAACTCGAACTTGAACTCAAACTCGAACTTGAACTTGAACTTAAAACTTGAACTTGAACTCGAACTTTAACTTGAACTTGAACTCGAACTTGAACTTGAATTCGAACTGACCTGAACTTGAATTAAACTTTAACTCGAACTATTTCAACTTAAACTTGAACTTGAACTTGAACTTGAACTGACCTGAACTTGAACTTGAACTTGACCTCGAACTTGAACGTGAACTCAAACTGATCTGAATTAGAACTTGAACTTGAAATTGAACTTGAATTCGAACTTGAACTCGAACTAGAACTTAAATTCAAACTGATCTGAAGTTTAGTTTGAACTTGAACTTGAACACGAACTTGAACTTTAACTTTAACTTGAACAAGAACTTGAATTCGAACTTGCACTCGAACTCGAACTTGGACTCGAACTGACCTGAACTTGAACTTAAACATGAATATGAATATGAACTTGAAGTCGAACATAATCTCGAACATGAACTCGGACTTGAACTCGAACTTGAATTTGCCTTGAACTTGAACTCGAACTCGAAATCGAATTGAACTCGAACTAGAACTTGAATTCGAAGTGACCTGAACTTGAGCTTAAACTTTAACTCGAAATAATTTGAACTTAAACTTGAACTTGAACTTGAACAGATCTGAACTTTAACTTGAACCCGAACTTGAACTCGAACTTGAACTCGAATTTCAACTGAATTTGAACTCGAACTTGACATTGAACTTGAACTTGAACTTGTACTGATATGAATTTGAACTTGAACTTGAACTTGAACTCGAACTTGAACTCGAACTTGAATTCCAACTTGAACTCGAACTTGAATTTGAACTTGAATTCGAACTTTAACTCAAACTTGAACTCGAACTCGAAATTGAACTTGAACTTGAACTAGAACTGACCTGAACTTGACTTTAAACTTCAACTTGAACTTGAACTTGAATTCGACCTTTAACTCGATCTTAAATTAGAACTTGAATTTGCCTTGAATTTGAACTCGAACTTGAACTCGAGCAATATTTTGAAGAAGTGACCTGAACTTGCGCTTAAACTTTAACTCGAAATAATTTGAACTTAAACTTGAACTTGAACTCGAACTGATCTGAACTTGAACTTGAACTCGAACTTGAATTCGGTCTTGAACTCGAATTTGAAGTTGGACTCGAATTGACCTGAACTTGAACTTAAATTGAACTCGATCTTGAACTCGAATTGGACTCGAACTTAAATTCCAACTTGAACTCGAACTTGAATTCCAACTTGAACTCGAACTTGAAAATGAACTTGAACTCCAACTCTGACTTGAACTCGAACTTGAACTTTGACTCGAACTGACCTGAACTCGAACTTAACTTGAACTTGAACTTGAAACAGAAACTCGAACATGAACTCAGACTTGAACTCGAAATTGAATTTGCCTTGAACTTGAAGTCGAACTTGAAATCAAAATTGAACTCGAACTAGAACTTGAATTCGAAGTGACCTGAACTTGAGCTTAAACTTTGACTCGAACTGATTAGAACTTAAACTTGAACTTGAACTCGAAATTGAATTCGAAACTAAACTCGAATTTGAATTCGGACTCAAACTGACCTGAACTTGAACTTGAACTCGAACTTGAAGTCGAATTTGGACTCGAACTTGAATTCCAACTTGAACTCGAACTTGAATTCCAACTTGAACTCGAACTTGAAAATGAACTTGAACTCCAACTCGGACTTGAACTCGAACTTGAACTTGGACTCGAACTGACCTGAACTTGAACTTAAACTTGAACTTGAACTTGAACTCGACCTTTAACTCGAACTTGAACTCGAACTTGAATTTGCCTTGAACTTGAACTCGAACTTGAACTCGATTTTAAACTTGAATTCGAAGTGACCTGAACTTGAGCTTAAATATAACGCGAACTGATTTGAATTTAAACTTGAACTTGAACTCGAACTGATCTGAACTTGAACTTGGACTCGAACTTGAACTCGAACTTGAACTCGAATTTGAACTCGAACTTGAACTCGAACTTGAACTTGTGCTTGAACTGATCTGAACATGAACTTGAAGTTGAAGTCGAACTTTAACTGTAACTTGAATTCGATCTTGAACTCAAACTTAAAGTGGACTCGAACTGACCTGAACTTGAACTTAAACTTGAACTTGAACTTGAACTTGAAGTCGAACATAAACTCGAACTGAACTCGGACTGGAACTCGAACTTGAATTTGCTTGAACTTGAACTCGAACTCGAAATCGAAATTGAACTCGAAATAGAACATGAATTCGAAGTGACCTGAACATGAGCTTAAATTTTAACTCGAACTGATGTTAATTTAAACTTGAATTTGAACTCGAATTTGAATTCGAAATTAAATTCAAACTTGAATTCGGACTAAAACGGACCTGAACTTGAACTTGAACTCGAACTTGAACTCTAACTTGAACTAGAGCTTGAATTCCAACTTGAACTCGAACTTGAACTTGGACTTGAAATTGACCTGAACTTAAACTTAAACTTGAACTTGAACTTGAACTCAACCTTTAACTCGAACTTGATCTTGAACTTGAATTTGCCTTGAACTTGAACTCGAACTTGAACTTGAATTTGAAGTAAACTTGAACTTAAACTTGAACTTGAACTCGAACTTGAATTTGAACTTGAAATCGAAATAGAACTTCAACGCGAAATTAAACTCGAACTGATCGATCTTGAACTTGAACTCGAACTTTAGCTTGAAGTTGAATTCGATCTTGAACTCGAACTTGAATTTGGACTCGAACTGACTTGAACTTGACCTAAAACTTGAACTTAAACTTGAACTTTAACTTGAATTTGACCTTTAACTCGAACTTGAACTCGAACTTGAATTTGCCTTGAACTTGAACTCGAACTTGAACTCGAATTTAAACTTGAACTTAAAGTGACCTGGACTTGAGCTTAAATTTAACTTGAACTGATTTGAACTTAAACTTAAACTTGAACTCGAACTTGAATTTGAAGGTGTACTCGAACTTGAATTTACCTCGAACTTTAACTCAAACTTGAATTCGAACTCGAAATTGAACTTGAACTTGAACTAGAACTGACCTGAACTTGACTTTAAACTTCAACTTGAACTTGAACTTGAATTCGACCTTTAACTCGATCTTAAACTAGAACTTGAATTTGCCTTGAATTTGAACTCGAACTTGAACTCGAACAATAACTTGAATTCGAAGTGACCTGAACTTGCGCTTAAACTTTAACTCGAAATAATTTGAACTTAAACTTGAACTTGAACTCGAACTGATCTGAACTTGAACTTGAACTCGAACTTGAATTCGATCTTGAACTCGAATTTGAAGTTGGACTCGAATTGACCTGAACTTGAACTTGAAATTGAATTCGATCTTGAACTCGAATTTGGACTCGAACTTAAATTCCAACTTGAACTCGAACTTGAATTCCAACTTTAACTCGAACTTGAAAATGAACTTGAACTCCAACTCTGACTTGAACTCGAACTTGAACTTTGACTCGAACTGACCTGAAATCGAACTTGGACTTGAAGTCGAACAGAAACTCGAACATGAACTCGGACTTGAACTCGAAATTGAATATGCCTTGAACTTAACTCGAACTTGAAATCAAAATTGAACTCGAACTAGAACTTGAATTCGAAGTGACCTGAACTTGAGCTTATACTTTGACTCGAACTGATTAGAACTTAAACTTGAACTTGAACTCGAAATTGAATTCGAAACTAAACTCGAATTTGAATTCGGACTCAAACGGACGTGAACTTGAACTTGAACTCGAACTTGAAGTCGAATTTGGACTCGAACTTGAATTCTAACTTGAACTCGAACTTGAATTCTAACTTGAACTCGAACTTGAAAATGAACTTGAACTCCAATTCGGACTTGAACTCGAACTTGAACTTGGACTCGAACTGACCTGAACTTGAACTTAAACTTGAACTTGAACTTGAACTTGAACTCGACCTTTAACTCGAACTTGAATTTAAACTTGAATTTGCTTTGAACTTGAACTCGAACTTGAACTCGATTTTAAACTTAAATTCGAAGTGACCTGAACTTGAGCTTAAATATAACGCGAACTGATTTGAACTTAAACTTGAACTTGAACTCTAACTGATCTGAACTTGAACTTGAACTCGAACTTGAACTCGAACTTGAACTCGAACTTGAAATTGAACTCGAACTTGAACTCGAACTTGAACTTGTGCTTGAACTGATATGAACTTGAACTTGAAGTTGAAGCCGAACTTTAACTGTAACTTGAATTCGATCTTGAACTCGAACTTAAAGTTGGACTCGAACTGACCTGAACATGAACTTAAACTTGAACTTGAACTTGAACTTGAACTTGAAGTCGAACATAAACTCGAACATGAACTCGGACTTGAACTCGAACTTGAATTTGCCTTGAACTTGAACTCGAACTCGAAATCGAAATTGAACTCGAAATAGAACATGAATTCGAAGTGACCTGAACATGAGCTTAAATTTTAACTCGAACTGATGTGAATTTAAACTTGAATTTGAACTCGAATTTGAATTCGAAATTAAACTCAAACTTGAATTCGGACTAAAAGGGACCTGAACTTGAACTTGAACTCGAACTTGAACTCTAACTTGAACTGGAACTTGAATTCCAACTTGAACTCGAACTTGAAATTGGACTTGAATTGACCTGAACTTAAACTTAAACTTGAACTTGAACGTGAACTCAACCTTTAACTCGAACTTGATCTTGAACTTGAATTTGCCTTGAACTTGAACTCGAACTTGAACTTGAATTTGAAGTGACCTATACCTGAAATTTTACTCGAACTGATTTGAACTTAAACTTTAACTTGAACTCGAACTTGAATTTGAAGATGAACTCAAACTTGAATTTACCTCGAACTTGAACTGGAACTTGAATTCGAACTTGAACTCGAACTAGAACTTGAACTCGAACTAGAACTTGTACTGGAAATTAAATTCGAAATTATACTCGAACTTGAATTCGGACTCAAACGGACTTGAACTTGATCTTGAATTTGAACTCGAACTTGAACTCGAACTGGAACTCGAACTTGAATTGCAACTTGAACTTCAACTTGAATTTGAACTTGAACTCGAACTTTAATTCGAACTTGAACTCGAACTCGAACTTGAACTTGAACTTGAACTCGACCTTTACCTCGAACTTGAACTCGAACTTGAATTTGTATTGAACTTGAACTCGAACTTGAACTCGAACTTGAACTTGAATTCGAAGTGACCTGAGGTTTAGCTTAAGCTTAACGCGAACTGAGATGAACTTAAATTTGAACTTGAACTCGAACTTAAATTTGAAAATGATCTCGAACTCGAATTTACCTTGAACTTGAACTCGATCTTGAATTCGAACTTGAACTTGAACTAAAACTTGAATTCGACGTGACCTGAACTTTATGTTAAACTTTAACTCGAAATAATTTGAACTTAAACTTGAACTTAAACTTGAACTTGAACTCGAACTTGAATTTGAACTTGAAATCGAAATAGAACTTCAACGCGAAATTAAACTCGAACTGATCGATCTTGAACTTGAACTCGAACTTTAGCTTGAAGTTGAATTCTATCTTGAACTCGAACTTGAAGTTGGACTCGAACTGACTTGAACTTGACCTAAAACTTGAACTTAAACTTGAACTTTAACTTGAATTTGACCTTTAACTCGAACTTGAACTCGAACTTGAATTTGCCTTGAACTTGAACTCGAACTTGAACTCGAATTTAAACTTGAACTTAAAGTGACCTGAACTTGAGCTTAAATTAAACTTGAACTGATTTGAACTTAAATTTAAACTTGAACTCGAACTTGAATTTGAAGGTGTACTCGAACTTGAATTTACCTCGAACTTTAACTCAAACTTGAATTCGAACTCGAAATTGAACTTGAACTTGAACTAGAACTGACCTGAACTTGACTTTAAACTTCAACTTGAACTTGAACTTGAATTCGACCTTTAACTCGATCTTAAACTAGAACTTGAATTTGCCTTGAATTTGAACTCGAACTTGAACTCGAACAATAACTTGAATTCGAAGTGACCTGAACTTGCGCTTAAACTTTAACTCGAAATAATTTGAACTTAAACTTGAACTTGAACTTGAACTCGAACTTGAATTCGATCTTGAACTCGAATTTGAAGTTGGACTCGAATTGACCTGAACTTGAACTTGAAATTGAATTCGATCTTGAACTCGAATTTGGACTCGAACTTAAATTCCAACTTGAACTCGAACTTGAATTCCAACTTGAACTCGAACTTGAAAATGAACTTGAACTCCAACTCTGACTTGAACTCGAACTTGAACTTTGACTCGAACTGACCTGAATTCGAACTTGGACTTGAAGTCGAACAGAAACTCGAACATGAACTCGGACTTGAACTCGAAATTGAATATGCCTTGAACTTGAACTCGAACTTGAAATCAAAATTGAACTCGAACTAGAACTTGAATTCGAAGTGACCTGAACTTGAGCTTATACTTTGACTCGAACTGATTAGAACTTAAACTTGAACTTGAACTCGAAATTGAATTCGACACTAAACTCGAATTTGAATTCGGACTCAAACGGACGTGAACTTGAACTTGAACTCGAACTTGAAGTCGAATTTGGACTCGAACTTGAATTCTAACTTGAACTCGAACTTGAATTCCAACTTGAACTCGAACTTGAAAATGAACTTGAACTCCAACTCGAACTTGAACTCGAACTTGAATTTGCCTTGAACTTGAACTCGAACTTGAACTCGAATTTAAACTTGAACTTAAAGTGACCTGAACTTGAGCTTAAATTTAACTTGAAATGATTTGAACTTAAATTTAAACTTGAACTCGAACTTGAATTTGAAGGTGTACTCGAACTTGAATTTACCTCGAACTTTAACTCAAACTTGAATTCGAACTCGAAATTGAACTTGAACTTGAACTAGAACTGACCTGAACTTGACTTTAAACTTCAACTTGAACTTGAACTCGAACTTGAATTTGCCTTGAACTTGAACTCGAACTTGAACTCGAATTTAAACTTGAACTTAAAGTGACCTGAACTTGAGCTTAAATTTAACTTGAACTGATTGAATTCGACCTTTAACTCGATCTTAAACTAGAACTTGAATTTGCCTTGAATTTGAACTCGAACTTGAACTCGAACAATAACTTGAATTCGAAGTGACCTGAACTTGCGCTTAAACTTTAACTCGAAATAATTTGAACTTAAACTTGAACTTGAACTCGAACTGATCTGAACTTGAACTTGAACTCGAACTTGAATTCGATCTTGAACTCGAATTTGAAGTTGGACTCGAATTGACCTGAACTTGAACTTGAAATTGAATTCGATCTTGAACTCGAATTTGGACTCGAACTTATATTCCAACTTGAACTCGAACTTGAATTCCAACTTTAACTCGAACTTGAAAATGAACTTGAACTCCAACTCTGACTTGAACTCGAACTTGAACTTTGACTCGAACTGACCTGAACTCGAACTTGACTTGAAGTCGAACAGAAACTCGAACATGAACTCGGACTTGAACTCGAAATTGAATATGCCTTGAACTTGAACTCGAAATTGAATTCGACACTAAACTCGAATTTGAATTCGGACTCAAACGGACGTGAACTTGAACTTGAACTCGAACTTGAAGTCGAATTTGGACTCGAACTTGAATTCTAACTTGAACTCGAACTTGAATTCCAACTTGAACTCGAACGTGAAAATGAACTTGAACTCCAACTCGGACTTGAACTCGAACTTGAACTTGGACTCGAAATGACCTGAACTTGAACTTAAACTTGAACTTGAACTTGAACTTGAACTCGACCTTTAACTCGAACTTGAATTTGAACTTGAATTTGCCTTGAACTTGAACTCGAACTTGAACTCGATTTTAAACTTGAATTCGAAGTGACCTGAACTTGAGCTTAAATATAACGCGAACTGATTTGAACTTAAACTTGAACTTGAACTCGAACTGATCTGAACTTTAACTTGGACTCGAACTTGAACTCGAATTTGAACTCGAATTTGAACTCGAACTTGAACTCGAACTTGAACTTGTGCTTGAACTGATCTGAACTTGAACTTGAAGTTGAAGCCGAACTTTAACTGTAACTTGAATTCGATCTTGAACTCGAACTTAAAGTTGGACTCGAACTGACCTGAACTTGAACTTAAACTTGAACTTGAACTTGAACTTGAAGTCGAACATAAACTCGAACATGAACTCGGACTTGAACTCGAACTTGAATTTTCCTTGAACTTGAACTCGAACTCGAAATCGAAATTGAACTCGAACTAGAACTTGAATTCGAAGTGACCTGAACTTGAGCTTAAACTTTGACTCGAACTGATTAGAACTTAAACTTGAACTTGAACTCGAAATTGAATTCGAAACTAAACTCGAATTTGAATTCGGACTCAAACTGACCTGAACTTGAACTTGAACTCGAACTTGAAGTCGAATTTGGACTCGAACTTGAATTCCAACTTGAACTCGAACTTGAATTCCAACTTGAACTCGAACTTGAAAATGAACTTGAACTCCAACTCGGACTTGAACTCGAACTTGAACTTGGACTCGAACTGACCTGAACTTGAACTTAAACTTGACCTCGAACTTGAACTTGAACTCGACCTTTAACTCGAACTTGAACTCGAACTTGAATTTGCCTTGAACTTGAACTCGAACTTGAACTCGACTTTAAACTTGAATTCGAAGTGACCTGAACTTGAGCTTAAATATAACGCGAACTGATTTGAATTTAAACTTGAACTTGAACTCGAACTGATCTGAACTTGAACTTGGACTCGAACTTGAACTCGAACTTGAACTCGAATTTGAACTCGAACTTGAACTCGAACTTGAACTTGTGCTTGAACTGATCTGAACATGAACTTGAAGTTGAAGTCGAACTTTAACTGTAACTTGAATTCGATCTTGAACTCAAACTTAAAGTTGGACTCGAACTGACCTGAACTTGAACTTAAACTTGAACTTGAACTTGAACTTGAAGTCGAACATAAACTCGAACATGAACTCGGACTGGAACTCGAACTTGAATTTGCCTTGAACTTGAACTCGAAATCGAAATTGAACTCGAAATAGAACATGAATTCGAAGTGACCTGAACATGAGCTTAAATTTTAACTCGAACTGATGTTAATTTAAACTTGAATTTGAACTCGAATTTGAATTCGAAATTAAACTCAAACTTGAATTCGGACTAAAACGGACCTGAACTTGAACTTGAACTCGAACTTGAACTCTAACTTGAACTAGAGCTTGAATTCCAACTTGAACTCGAACTTGAACTTGGACTTGAATTGACCTGAACTTAAACTTAAACTTGAACTTGAACTTGAACTCAACCTTTAACTCGAACTTGATCTTGAACTTGAATTTGCCTTGAACTTGAACTCGAACTTGAACTTGAATTTGAAGTAAACTTGAACTTAAACTTGAACTTGAACTCGAACTTGAATTTGAACTTGAAATCGAAATAGAACTTCAACGCGAAATTAAACTCGAACTGATCGATCTTGAACTTGAACTCGAACTTTAGCTTGAAGTTGAATTCGATCTTGAACTCGAACTTGAATTTGGACTCGAACTGACTTGAACTTGACCTAAAACTTGAACTTAAACTTGAACTTTAACTTGAATTTGACCTTTAACTCGAACTTGAACTCGAACTTGAATTTGCCTTGAACTTGAACTCGAACTTGAACTCGAATTTAAACTTGAACTTAAAGTGACCTGGACTTGAGCTTAAATTTAACTTGAACTGATTTGAACTTAAACTTAAACTTGAACTCGAACTTGAATTTGAAGGTGTACTCGAACTTGAATTTACCTCGAACTTTAACTCAAACTTGAATTCGAACTCGAAATTGAACTTGAACTTGAACTAGAACTGACCTGAACTTGACTTTAAACTTCAACTTGAACTTGAATTCGACCTTTAACTCGATCTTAAACTAGAACTTGAATTTGCCTTGAATTTGAACTCGAACTTGAACTCGAACAATAACTTGAATTCGAAGTGACCTGAACTTGCGCTTAAACTTTAACTCGAAATAATTTGAACTTAAACTTGAACTTGAACTCGAACTGATCTGAACTTGAACTTGAACTCGAACTTGAATTCGATCTTGAACTCGAATTTGAAGTTGGACTCGAATTGACCTGAACTTGAACTTGAAATTGAATTCGATCTTGAACTCGAATTTGGACTCGAACTTAAATTCCAACTTGAACTCGAACTTGAATTCCAACTTTAACTCGAACTTGAAAATGAACTTGAACTCCAACTCTGACTTGAACTCGAACTTGAACTTTGACTCGAACTGACCTGAAATCGAACTTGGACTTGAAGTCGAACAGAAACTCGAACATGAACTCGGACTTGAACTCGAAATTGAATATGCCTTGAACTTAAACTCGAACTTGAAATCAAAATTGAACTCGAACTAGAACTTGAATTCGAAGTGACCTGAACTTGAGCTTATACTTTGACTCGAACTGATTAGAACTTAAATTTGAACTTGAACTCGAAATTGAATTCGAAACTAAACTCGAATTTGAATTCGGACTCAAACGGACGTGAACTTGAACTTGAACTCGAACTTGAAGTCGAATTGGACTCGAACTTGAATTCTAACTTGAACTCGAACTTGAATTCTAACTTGAACTCGAACTTGAAAATGAACTTGAACTCCAATTCGGACTTGAACTCGAACTTGAACTTGGACTCGAACTGACCTGAACTTGAACTTAAACTTGAACTTGAACTTGAACTTGAACTCGACCTTTAACTCGAACTTGAATTTAAACTTGAATTTGCTTTGAACTTGAACTCGAACTTGAACTCGATTTTAAACTTAAATTCGAAGTGACCTGAACTTGAGCTTAAATATAACGCGAACTGATTTGAACTTAAACTTGAACTTAAACTCTAACTGATCTGAACTTGAACTTGGACTCGAACTTGAACTCGAACTTGAACTCGAACTTGAACTCGAATTTGAACTCGAACTTGAACTCGAACTTGTGCTTGAACTGATATGAACTTGAACTTGAAGTTGAAGCCGAACTTTAACTGTAACTTGAATTCGATCTTGAACTCGAACTTAAGTTGGACTCGAACTGACCTGAACATGAACTTAAACTTGAACTTGAACTTGAACTTGAACTTGAAGTCGAACATAAACTCGAACATGAACTCGGACTTGAACTCGAACTTGAATTTGCCTTGAACTTGAACTCGAACTCGAAATCGAAATTGAACTCGAAATAGAACATGAATTCGAAGTGACCTGAACATGAGCTTAAATTTTAACTCGAACTGATGTGAATTTAAACTTGAATTTGAACTCGAATTTGAATTCGAAATTAAACTCAAACTTGAATTCGGACTAAAAGGGACCTGAACTTGAACTTGAACTCGAACTTGAACTCTAACTTGAACTGGAACTTGAATTCCAACTTGAACTCGAACTTGAAATTGGACTTGAATTGACCTGAACTTAAACTTAAACTTGAACTTGAACGTGAACTCAACCTTTAACTCGAACTTGATCTTGAACTTGAATTTGCCTTGAACTTGAACTCGAACTTGAACTTGAATTTGAAGTGACCTATACCTGAAATTTTACTCGAACTGATTTGAACTTAAACTTTAACTTGAACTCGAACTTGAATTTGAAGATGAACTCAAACTTGAATTTACCTCGAACTTGAACTGAACTTGAATCGAACTTGAACTCGAACTAGAACTTGAACTCGAACTAGAACTTGACTGGAAATTAAATTCGAAATTATACTCGAACTTGAATCGACTCAAACGGACTTGAACTTGATCTTGAATTTGAACTCGAACTTGAACTCGAACTGAACTCGAACTTGAATTGCAACTTGAACTTCAACTTGAATTTGAACTTGAACTCGAACTTTAATTCGAACTTGAACTCGAACTCGAACTTGAACTTGAACTTGAACTCGACCTTTACCTCGAACTTGAACTCGAACTTGAATTTGTATTGAACTTGAACTCGAACTTGAACTCGAACTTGAACTTGAATTCGAAGTGACCTGAGGTTTAGCTTAAGCTTAAACGCGAACTGAGATGAACTTAAATTTGAACTTGAACTCGAACTTAAATTTGAAATGATCTCGAACTCGAATTTACCTTGAACTTGAACTCGATCTTGAATTCGAACTTGAAACTTGAACTAAAACTTGAATTCGACGTGACCTGAACTTTATGTTAAACTTTAACTCGAA
>JAKKIB010000128.1:0-151826 GCA_023089585.1 Melophagus ovinus
TTTATTATTATTATTATTAATATAGTTCTTATTATTATTATTTTTACTATTATTCTTATTATTATTGTTATTATTATCATTATTGTTTTTATTAGTAATATTATTATTATTGTTATTATTATTATTATTATTATTATTATTATTATTATTACAATTATTCACACAATTGGGATGATTCGTATTTTTTACAATCGTGTTAAGTATGGCATCAGTTAAATATCATTTCAGTTGCGTTTAAGCGCGCCTTTCTATTACAACGTCTCTTTTGTGTTTATTCATTAACTTACACTAATTGTTTGTTCTTCTTCTTGTTCTTTTTCTTCTCATATGTTTCATTCATTAATTACTTTTACAGCAGAATATAAAAACTTAAAGTAAAACAATTCAAAACAGTAATAACATTAAGAAAAGTAATAATAATACGACGTGTTCAAATGAATAAACCGAAAAAGAAAAAACTTTTTTTTTAGTTGATAACAAACTAAAAAAAAAATAGTTAAAAAAAAATAATTAAAAATACTTTTCTTTTTTATCCAGAAAGTTTCATAGTCTTTTATTAGATATATCAACAACGCTTTCAAATCTTAATCGCTTGTCCTCTCCAAGTTCTCAAACAAAAATTAAACAATAAAAAAATAAAAACTAAAAAAAAACAACCAAAATTCAAATAGTATATTAAATATAACTACTAAATTGAAGTGCAGTGCCATAATGCTAAGCATTATTTAATAAGGATCAAGCAAACAAAAGGGGATCTTTTTTGTTTTTTTTTATTTCGTTTTTCATATTTGAGTATTTTGTTGGGTAAGTTTGTTGTAAAATTTTAAAGGCTTTGTGTTTGGGAATTGGTTTCAAATCAGTTTGAGTTGGTTTGAATTGGTTACAAACTGTATTGGGTTTATTTTATATGAACCCACAAGCTTCAGTATTTTTCAGATATATAAATAAAAATTGGCAATGAAAGTATTCCCGTTTTTATACTCAGCACCCAAAACTCACAACTTTTATTATTATGTTTGTAAGTCCGGCGGTAAGGAACCATCGGAGACCCTACAATGCGTATACTCTTATGATCAGCATAAAATTTTGAATCGATGTAGACATATCTGTCTGTCCGCCTGTCTGTCTGTCTATCTATCTATCTGCCTGCCTGTCTGTCTGTCTGTGTGTTATTAACATTTTTTTTGGCGTAAAAGTTAAAACACCTAGCTTAAATTTGGCGAAAACTTGAAATTCTTGCTGATACGTTGGCATTGAAAATAAAAAATAAAAGGATACACCCACAGTGCAACGTGGGTGAAATTTTTTACAAGTAATAAGGCCATTAAACTACAACATCTGTCCAACAATTATAAAAATTGCCTGTATCTACATGAAATTATATATGATCACTTTTTTCACTTAATTATGTTTACGTTTACCATCTAGTACTGAAAAACTAACACTGGTTTTGAATTGTAATATCATGATGTGTGGATGATGTGTATTCAAAATTTGGCCCCAGCCAAATATAATTTTCCAATTTGTTTTTTATTGTTGTTAATTAATGATGGCTTTTGAAAATTGTTAGATGTTGAGGCGTTTTGTACGATTTTTATTGCTCAATGTAATTTAAATGAGTTCCTTACATTTTTATAGAACTCTTTCACCTATAGTCTATTTCACCTATTAGTATTCTGGAAATTTTGTATATTATTGCGCAGTAGATTGCATGAAGCTATCACTTTTTGGTATAATGTGTTCGTATTGATAACAGTTCTACTTAATTGATAAATACAGAAATTTGATGCTAATTCATTGCGACTTTTCGAACGCTAGATTAGAATCGAGTAGCTGTTATTTAAAAATATTTTCCTGAATTTCTATATATTTAAATCTTGTAATATTTTTTAGTCTATATTATTGATTATGAATATGACATACAGGAAAAAGCAGAAGCAAAAAATGGATATTAAAAGTTTTTTTGCTGGAGATTTTGTTAGAATTATTAAATGGCAAAATTTTTTCTTTACCATAATGTAGACCCATCGTTAATTCGTAAATGTATAAATTGCAATTTTATAAGGCTACAAATGAAAATTCATAATAAATTGGATAAATTGTAAATAATTCGGTTAGCGGAATTCGATATAATTGTTCGATTTAAGTTATTCATTTTCCGAACTTATTTCGAACACTTCTAATACATTTTGTAAGATTTTCAAACAATTTTTATTCATCGATAACATGTGAACCTATAATGCCTATAAGGACTATCCTCTTTTAACTTTAACGAAACTTCTTGCAGTACATTCAAATACCAAACCCTTTTAAAGGTCTGTTTCAGAATAATTCATTAGATATAGCATATGGACAATTTTGAATGATTCTCCAAATATTTATTTCTTCTATTTATTTTCCGCCAAAGGAATATTTGAATAAGAATTATAAACAAGAATTTTTCAAATATTGTACAAAAATATTTGAAAGAAATGGAATTTTTTCTTTTCTACTTTAAGATCAAGTTCAATGTTTAGGAAGTAGAATGGAAAGAAATGAAAATAAAAATATAAACAACAAAAAAAAAAAAACAGGAAGAAAAACCACAGAAATTATAAAAAAAGAATTAACATTTTATTGTTGATGAGTACTATTTTTGTTGTTGTTTCTTTTTGTTATTTTTTTATGATTTTTTTTTCCTGTTTTATTTGCGTGTTTGTTATGTCATAAAAACTAAAATACACGTAGAAGATAACAAAATTTGTATGACCTTAAAAAAAATTTATTAAATCTCATCTAAGTTAACCATTTCGTAAGCAATTAATTCTTAAATTGGCAAAATAAACATTATTTTCTATGATACAATAAGAAGAACAACAAGAACAATCACAAGAAAAATACACCAATAAAACATAATAAACAAACGATCTTATCAATTGCTTATGCTCAAGCATGAAAATAAAAAACCCGGTAAAAGCAACAACAAGAGCAGCAACCGCAAAAACAACAATAACAATAATAACAGTAATAATAACACAACGCGCATAAGCGTATTTATATTACGCTTTTTTTTTATATACAGATAAATTGTGCGATATCATACACTTACGGTGATGACAGTCCGTTGCATCTTTCACTTTGTAGTTTCTTCTTTTTTTTCATTTATTTTATTTCGCTTTTTTCCATAGAAATAATCTCGCTTTTATTGTTATTATTATTGTTGCTCTTGTTCTTTTTTCCTGTCTTGTCTTTTCTTTTGTTTTTTTTTTTTTTGTTTTTTTAATGCATTCTTGTTTTATTAGCGTTTTTCGTAAATTATAATTCAGTTCTCGGCTTAGTTCAGTCCACTTGACAGTGACAATTTGCCACTAATTAGAAATAAAAAAGATAATAAATCTAAATAAGTAAAAAAAATAAAAACGAAGCAGAACGTGAAAGAAAAAATGTAATTGCAATATTTTCGATTTAAAAATTTTAATAAAAAATTTGTTAAACGACAAATGATAATGCTTACATTGGATGATGCATTGGATTATGATACCCCAAAACATTCTACAATAATTTTGAACAAAATTAATAAATAAAAATGCGAAAATTCGCGGGCCCGTATGTATATGTGCCTTTGTGTGTGCATGCGGTGGTATAATAAACATGGCAAAGCCTTAAAGTGTGAACCCCAAGAAAATTATAAAATACATATAATTTATTCATTTATTTAATGGGTCCTTGCTTTTTTTTCTTGGTATCTAAATTTCTTCTTATACTGCCCCCATGTAAATTCTGTATTGGCAGTTTTATTTTTTTCAAGATATCTGGCAATTGAAAAGAAAATATATCAAGTGAGTTTATAGGAAGGAACTTTGCCAATTGTTTTCCACTTTTTTCAATTTTTAATACATTTCAATTTTCACTTTTTAATCCATTCATGTCCACTTAATCAATGAATATTATTATTACAGTGTGTGAATTCATATTTTATCCATTGTCATAGATATCGCTTTAAAAAATTCGGCCAAAGTTCTCGAATAGCGCCAATAGCGCTGATCCGTTTCGTGTGACATAAAGAAATGTGATCTTTTTGTTGTGCTCTATTCTAAAAGCACTACATTTTGATAGCCTTATGTAATTAGCAGTCTCATGTAGATTCACTTTACAGATCCTCAAAATCAAAATTACACGAATTTATTTCCTATATCTTAGAGATCTGTTGACATTTTTAAGCTAATGAAGCATTTGTCATGATTGATGCTTTGAACGATCCTTTATCAATTTATTGGTAAAAATTATATGGTATAGAGGAATTGTAAGGGTTCATTAACAATGTTATTGTACCAACCTGAGTACTTATTAAAAAACTTCATATTTTATATTAAGCACATTTTGCGAAGATAGAGTGAAATTCTTGAAGATATGGCCACAGACTTAGACAGACTTAGACAGATCTACTACTCACAAGTGAAAAGAAAATTTTGTTAAAATGTTTGTAATCGCGGATTGGCAATGATCAGAGACGTTGTTCAAAATAGTCTGTATCAGATTGTCCCAAAAAATTTCTCGCTACGTCGTCTTTTTCATGCAATTTAAATATTTTTTGGAAAATTCCATTCAAAATTTTCTGTTTATATTTGATAATGCGTAGTGTAGTATGCTTATTAGTTTATATGAACTATTATTTTATTAGAGAATTATTCTACAGTTTTGTTGTTGTTGTACTGCATATTTTTATAATTAAATTGAATTGTAGGCAAATTGACTTTTTCATATAATTGAATTCAATTAACTCGATGTACGACGATATGTATTAATAACAGCAACATCTATGCAGCAACATAAGTACAAGTACAAACGTATAACAATCACTTACTAAAAAGTATTTGTGAAGTATTAATTTACTTCTTCTTCATCACTTTCTTCAACTTCTTCTTAGCGCTTTCATTTTCTCTCTTTTTTTATGTTTGTTTTGAAATTGACATGAAATGTAAAATATTATACGAAGGCGGTACGATAATTTCTCGAAATTAATTATTTTAACTATATGCACAAAATTTACCAGAAATATTACAAGTTATTACAAGTTATAGAAAAACTTAATATCTCAAATTCGTTCAAAATTCGATGATTTGAGTTTTTAAGCTTAATAAGGAAAATTTGGCAAAATTTGGCCATTTCCTGCCACAATCCGTAAACTAGTTTAAGCTCATTAGATGTAATTTTATTTCATTTTATGTATCTCTGTCTGTTTGGTGTTTGCAACGTTAGAGAGGAAGATTTTCATTAAATGGAATACATGAAAATATGCTAAGAAAACTCTAATTGCATCAATTTTTGATTAAGTTGATTAATTTTTATACTCTTTTTTTGTAAAATAAAAAATTAAAAAATTATAAACGCAATTATAATCCCGTAGTTTACACTCTTAATTTGTAAAAATTGGCAAAACTTTTTTCAAAAAAAAAATTAAAAAAAAGTATCCATTTGGTATACGTTTAATATTTTGATTGTAATGTAATGTAAAATTATATGGAGTAAGAGAAAAGTGGTTTAAAAAAATAAATCTAACGATATCAAAATTTTCTTATTGATTCAATAAGAGAACATGTAAATTTTAAATAAAAAACAGTTACAGCAAAGTGGCTTTATTGTTACAATAAACAGTGGACATATAAGAATAGGGAAACGAACGGACAGAATTACATCGATATAGTAAATAATTTCGATTCGTGATGAATTTATGTGAAATTTTAAGTTTAGAAGTTTCTAATGAATGGATATATACGCAAGTTATCATACTGGCCACTTTAAATCGAAAGTTAATTAAATTGAGTATAATATTATAGTGTTGCAACAATTTGAAACAATTAAGGATTTAATTGTGTTGCCATCTTCGTATTTCTTTATAATTTAACTAACAAGTTATTTACACTGTGTTGGATGCTCCAGTAAGAATTGGAAAAATCATATTGCAAAATTAAATTATCATTTAAATTGTTAGATGAAAGTGATGATGATGGGTGAAGGAAATTTAATTTTCGTAAAATTGATAGAAAATTTTTGTTTTTCATTGTCTTATTAATATATTTTTAAAATAGTGTTCTATGGTTATGTAGTTGTATGCTACTTAAGTATCCATGTCTATCGGTCTGGCCGCCTGTCCTGTCTTCTACTATGTGCCTGTGTGTATGAGTTGATGGTCGCCTCGTCTTTTCATACAAAATTTCTTGATGATTTTTTGTTATTTGTGTACTTGGATGACATAGACAGGCAACTGATTCATTTCCTTATAGATCCATAAAATAAGCACATCTACATAGAAATTTAGGTAAATGAATTTTCATTTAGACATTTTAGTCAAATGTCTCTTCTACTTAATGATAATGATGATGATGATGATGATGATGATGATGATGATGATGATGATAATGCACTGTGTGCCCTACATAGAAGAACTTGTGACACTTATTAGTTAAAAAGTATGAAAGGTATGTGTGTATATGTATAATATTTATATGTATATGTGCATAATATTTTTAACTTTTTTTAATATTGCAATATTTTCTATTATATTTAATTTCTATTATAATACTCTAAGTTAATTACGCCGCAAAAATTAGATGATATTCGTTAATTATACAAATATATGCAACATCTAAAAAGGTCTTAATAATCATGCAACTTTTATTATAATGACCAATCAAGAATTATCTGCAGTTTAAGGTGGATTCATCTGTTTATACATCATTTTCCAAAGCGACAAATTTGCTGCGCTGTCTCTCTATCTTTTTCTCTGTTACATTTTTATGCATCAAATTATAGGCACCAATTTCTGAAATATTTTGATGTACGTCTAAGGACTAACACAATTAAATAGGGTTAAGGTTGAACAATTTTTATGATGATTCTTTGCAAAGGCTCTTTGTTCGAATAAATTACACCATTTTGAATTTATTTTTTATATGAAAACGAGTAGAGAGTAAATGTGTAACTTAGATTTGAGTGAGATAGGTCCATTGTGTATAACAGACTTTCAGTTTCTTTGATATAATAGATTTTTATTTTCTTAGTTTTTGATTCATATTTTGTTCATTTTGTTAGATTTTAAACAAAGTGATGTAGGATCAAGATTAGAAGATTTTTGGTTTTGGGAAAATTTTTACGTGATTTTATTTTGAGATAATTTTAGGTGAGACGTTTTGTATTAAATAGGGGTATTAAATATTCTTCAAACAATTTTACTTGTTAAAACATTACTTAGTTCTGTCGTTGTTACTGCGGGTTCTAATGTTGTTGCTCTTGTTGGTGCTGCTCCTTCTGTTTTATGTTGCTTTTTCTTTGTTTAGTTGCCAATTTTATTATTAATTAATTGAATATGATAAATTGGTGTGTACGAATGAACTTACACTCATCTCACTCTATCTAGTTTTGTATAACTTTATAAATTTTTCTTGTCTGTCTTTCTTTTCATATCAAACATTTTCATAACTCAATTTGATCATTTTGATTTTATGCCACTTCAAATTTCAAAAAAAAATCACGCAAAAAAAAAACAAAAAATAAGCAACCTTTTTAGAATAAATATTCATTTTGATTAGATTGTCTATTCATATTTTTTGTTTCTTTTTTAATTGTAATCTTATGTGTAAATTAGTCAAATTAACAATTAAGTTGCATTTGATGGGAAAACGTTTGCGTGTCTCTCCTACACGATAATTAATTCGTAAATGGAATGATTTGTGATTACGTTCTTGTTTTTTTTATACACTGCAGTACTTGTGGTATAGGTTATTATAAGTTTGTGCACATGTTTGTAACACTCAAAACGATACTTGTCCTTTATTATACCTATACACTCAGAATCACTTCGTAATTCGATTCAAGAGTGTCCATTCGTCCATCTGTCTGTACTCCTGTGTACAAACCCCATATGGCAATCTTAGAAATAATTATATGAAATTTGGAACATGGCTGTATTCCAAACGACGAGACGAATCTTATTGAAAATGATTAAAATCGGACCACAGTCCATGTAACACCTTTTTCGTCATTATATGAGCGAAATTTTCAATTTTGAATACATTTCTTCCGACGAATAATTACGTGAATCATATTTCTTTGTCCGCATTTCCCAATTACTTACACATGGACAAGACTTCAATATTTTGTGATTCTATTACAAGTACGCATTGCCTTTAACAGGTCACTAACGAACCAAGGTGGCTTTTTACGGCGTAAGTAAAATGTGTCAATTGGAACATGTTTATCGTATAACATATTAGACAGAGAGACAATCTTATCATTAACCTCGGTAATGTACCACATTACCCAGGCCAGACCACAAATATTCGATGCAACAGCATTTAATCTTGTAACATTAATTAACTTGATATCCTTGTAATTAAAACTTTGAGTGTCATACCAGCCAAATATAATGAAAGAAAGACATCTCAGAAAATTAGAAACTGATTAAAATGCACAACAAGTAAGGAGTCGGACATACTAAAAATACCTAGAAGAGCAATATTATTGTTGTTTGTGAGACCAGTGGACCAACAATTTATCAAACTTAATCCCATAGTCGATATATAATCACACAACCGGACAACCAAAGAGTCGCGCGAAAGATCACTGCAAAGCACAATATTTTCATATTCGCTGGATAAATTACTAATCACAATGGACAGTTCTTCAAGGCAATGGTATCTACATGGATTATGGACGTAGACAAGTAAGCACTTGCAAGAACTTTCGATAACCTTAACCATTACATATGCAATAATACTATTAATGTATCAGATCGTAACATAATTTAGCCTTTGAGGCCCTTCTTAACATATATACCTGGGCGACCTGTTCTATGGCTAGAGATCTCATAGCCAAATTGCCAAATTGTATCCGTCGATTTTATAGAAGAAATCGTCCACATCTGTTTCAAACCACGTCTCACTTATGCATATTAGGTTAACTTTTGAAATCGCTACCAAATAAGTTAACTAGTCGATTTTATCGTTGTTAAAATTACGAGCATTTCAGTAGCATAGCTGATATCCACAAGGACCCTCCCTTACAATTTTTAGATATACTTTATAATTAATGTTTGTCATACCTAATTTTTTTCCTAGTCTCACTTAATTTATTTAAATATACTGGACAAGTTTTACTTAAGGTCGCATGATTGATATCGAGGCTTAGTTTGAATTTCTCATTATACTTAATACAGTTTAAGCACTTCGTAATGGGATCGACCGTACAATCTTCCTGGCTGCCATGACATTTTTAAGCATATTGCAGTACTTTGCAATATGATTAAATCCTTTACATTTAGAACATACGCCTACATCTGCTCCATCATAAATTCTGTACTTCTCTCATCATAAGCATCAATCCCAAACACAGCATTATAGTGGACTACATGGTTTCCCACTTTGTACTTTGTAATACATGACAACGTTAAATTGGCAAAGGATAGAGTCTTACATCCTGAACTTTTGCCATCAATTATTTTTATATGTTTTATATTAGTAATTTTAATTTGTGGGGAAAGTTCCTTAGGTGCAATAATTTCGTATGTTGCAAATAGTGAATCGCCCAAAGTTGCCATAGCGTAATTTCGTTTATAAACGTCCATATAATCAATTACAACAATACCATTGTTTTTATGCCGCACCTAAAAAATTTTTAAAAATTTAGAATCAACATTCATATTCAGATCGTCCTTTGTTTGTTTGCAATTTTGTTTTACCTTGTGAAAGCTTCACCACACCTGCAAATGATAAGCGAATATTTTTGTCCAAAAATACTTGGGGTTTATTAAGTATTGCCACATGTTTAAAAGTTCTATTGCAGACCTTAGTATTTTCGTTAGTTTTACCAAGAATCACATTGATATTAGATTTTATTTCATCGTATTTCTTAGCATTGGATTTAACGCTAAAGGCTAAGAATTTGTTATGTTCCAAAATATATTTAGACCCTTCGTTTAGCGTTCTGATACCAGACAAAGTCTTCACAAAATTTTCTGTATATCCCTTAATTTCGTAAGTCTCTCATAATAACCATGTTCGCTGAATTCTAACAATAATTTTATCTTATTTTCGTGAATGCGTAATGGCATTTTAAATGTCCTCTGGTATTCCCGCAAATTTAGAGAGTTGGCCTTTATAGAATTTTATAGCTCTTTCACAGCGGCGTCCACATTCTGCATATATAACATGCACAGACATATTTCAACCATGCACTTGTTTTCAGGACATTTAATAATGACTATCCAGGACAACAATATTCATAACCAGTCATCACATTTAATGCCAATTTCACTCCTTACAAGAAATCTAAATTTTCTACATTGGAGTATTCTAATTGTTATCTTCTCTTCTTTTTTGTTTTGATTCTACTTTTTGGAGTCACAAATATTTAAAATATTAATTTTGTTAGTTTCGTCTATTCAATTATTAACACGTGAATAACAGTATACTTAACAAACTCGTTACAATATATTACTTCATTGTATGTATTTTGGGTTGCTTTTGATAATTATATTGTTTCATAAACAGTATAATTAGATTAATGATAACATTATAATTTGTTATTATTTATTGGTGGCACATTTTTAATGGATTGTGTAAATTTTTTTGTTTTTAGTAATAACTTGAAGAACGCAATGCAACCTTTGGATTCAGACAGTAGCGAATTGAAGCAACAAAACAATTTTAATAATAAAGTAATAATAACAACAACAACACCAGCAACAGCAAAAGCAACAATACTACAAGCAACAGAATCGACAACAACATTAATACCAAGCAATACGGAACGAAACAATGATGGAACAACAACAACAGCAGCAGCAGCAACAGCAGCAGCAACAACAACTACAACATCATTCACAATTAATGATCCCATTGGAGTAACGAATCGTCCCATTATCGCTAAGAATAGTAAGAATCCATTTCAACAACAAATTTTGAATAATTATCAAGAGCATCAACAACAAGAACCAGAACGTTTGTTCAATTCGAAATCAAGTAGCAATGCTGACTCCGGAAATAATGCCCATATTACAGATAATCGGCTTAAGGCACATTCAGCATTAAAATCAAAATTAAATAATGCACGAAAGACAACAACGGGAGGTATAATAACACCTAATGATCAAGATCGTCAAGAAGATCATAGAGCAGCCGGTTCATTAGCAGCTTTAAAAAATTGGATAATACAATGGCGCGGCTCAAGGCGTCTTGTATTAATTATTGTTGCTATAGCATTATTACTTGATAATATGCTTCTAACGACTGTGGGTAAGTGGCACTTCATTACCCTAACTCTATCTTTAACGCCTTATCAAATTCTCCTTTATATTTACAATTCTATATATTGCTTGGAATGTAACTGTGTATATATATATATATATATGTGTGTGTGTATGTGTGCCTTTGGGTGTGTGTGTGTGTGCGGGTAAGGATTAAAATTAGAAAGCAATTCCCTTAAGCATCTATCATCATTAACTTGTCACGTGATTTAGCTTTTTGTCGTTCTTGTTGCATCTATTTTTTTTGTTTTTTTTTTATTTTATTTGACTTGAGATATAAGAAATTTGTCCCAACCTACACTTACTAGGGTATACATTAAATCAAAATGATTTAAAAATATATCAACTCTGTATATGCACCTATTAGAGGCCGTATATCTATCCAGATATCCGCGTCTCATGATTCTTAAGCTATTTCGTTGAATTTATTCTTTTTTCGTTAAGATAAATATATTGTAGGGTATATAAAAGCCGGCAATGAATAATTTTATCGATGTTTTTCCAATTATTTACATACCAATAATATTAATTGTATATTGTTATGTATACCGTATAAACGATATTTGATATACCACTTAAAAAATGCTGAAATTGATTGGAGACGATGGCCACAACTAATCAAAACTTTAAGAGGTACTTTTATCTGCCACAGACAAATACGCATGAAATCATTATAATTAAGTAACAGCAACAGCAATACCCAATAACAATAACGTGAATATTTACGATCAATTAAGAGTCGACATTTAAAGTACCATACAATCAAGTACTTTATAGGTGATTTTTCTAAGAAGGAGAAGTAAAGCTACTATTTCTTTTGATTTAAAGCGAAGAAATAGTAGTAGTAGAGAAATTTGCGTAGACCTAAAATGATACATGAAGGCAGAAAAAGTAGTATAAAAAGAAAAATTTGTGCTGGTAGTGTAAAAGATATGAAAGAAAATAAAGGAAAAACGTCAAAAGGGTTTATGGCAAAGTGATTGTTGTTGTCATGTCATGAAATCGAAAGAACCTAACTAATTGAAATAGTATTTTAAACAGGCTGATGCTACATTAAAATTCTATAGGTCAAACCTTAAGACCCTCTAACCCCATTTTAAATTGTTCTGCTGATACCACAAGCGGCAGCCATAGCGTACAATATCTTCTAACATTTTATTTTACGTATTCTTATTCTACCTTAGATTCCGGACATGCCACTGACTTTGTTTCTGTTTTTTTTTTTTTCATATTCTTGCCTTTCAAATCCTTCTTTCGTTGGACAATTCATTTTACGTGATAATGAATGCATGAATCCATTTCATTCAACTTATGTGTATTTGCACGTGTACACAGGTCTTTGAATCAATTACATTAAACACTGGACGGACTGGAACAAAAATTTAAATTGAATAAAATTAAGTGTCAAGATGGAGCCGGGGAACAAAATTGCACATAAATATATAAATTAATAAATAAATGAAATGAACGTTTTCTCTTTTAGAAAAAAGAAAAAAGATTAAAATTAGATAGGAACAGAAATAGCCCGGACAGAGAATAATTATTTGAGTAAAAGAGAGGGAGGGCGACATATAGATTAGATGAAATTCTTAAACTTAATTTTGCATACTTTTTTTTTACTTGAATTATTATTTAAGTTGTATGCGACATATTCAAAAAAAAATATACAAAATTTCACTGCCTGTTGAACTAATAAAACGCACATATTTAAGCAACTATTTTAGAATAATCGATGACGATTCACAAAAGGAGGTATATCAAATGAATTTCAAGATAAAGCAAGTGTACAGTCGAGGCTGCTCATTCAAATATTTTGCACCACATTTTTGTAAAGTAATACCCAGAATTGTTAATTTTCCCACATATAAATCCTTTGCGAAATAGGTCTTTGTAAGGGGCATAGTTGTAATTATAAAAATTGGTTTTAAACAATTTTTATAACTGGGTGTCTTCGGGCTAAACTCTCTACTTTGATAACAAGTTTACATGGAGAGACAACAGACAGACGGACAGGCGGAGAGGCAGATATAAATTAAATCAAAAACATAGTTGCGAATCCATCAATTTATCTCAGTTGCTTCTGGGTGTTATATCTGTACAAATTCTAGTACCATAAGTGGTATACGCCATAATAAATAATAAAATTATATTTGGTTGGAAGCAAATCTTAAATATATGTAAATGCCTAAATTATGCTTTATAGTTGATAGACGTCGATAATAGTCGAGTGAGTTGGGTATATTTGGGTAACTTATGTCAAATGGGGAAACAACTTCAAAAAATAAATATGCAAAAAAAATCAATTGGTTTACAAGATCCAGGCAAGCGTACCATGTAGACTTAGCATTGAATTACCGGTTTTAATTTTTAAGATGCAATAACAGATATTTTCACTAAAAATATCTAAGATCGAATTATTTTTGACTATTCTACGTACGTCATGTGCTTTTGAAAATCGTCGTTTTAAACAGAAAGTTATACAGATTTCTTAGTAAAAATCGGTGAAAAGAATTATTTCGTCATGTCGAATTCACGTGTAACATCCAAATGGCTTTGGTCTATTTCTTTAATCTTTTCTCTTATAACGGACGTTTTTAAGGTGCAAGCATCTCAAGTCACTTTCTTGGCATTGTGACTTTGTGGACTTCGTAATTATATTAGACGGTATGGTATAGGTTTGCTTCAATCAATTTTTGTACAAGAAATTTTTTTACGCATTTTTTTTTGGGTAATTTTTTTTTTTTGGTTACTTTCTTTATTGCTTAATCCTTTTGGAAGAAGCTTTTATGGCGACTTGAAAAGAAGAGCGCAAAAAGCAGAATATAAAATTAAGCAAAAAAAAAAGGTATGAGTCGCCCATACTCAAATTTATGCATAGATATTTATTTACAAAACCCAAATGTCTAAAAGATTTATTTAAGTGAATTTCCCTTAAAACATCAAAGCAACTGGTTTAAATAGAAAAAAGTCAATAGAAAACATAGAAGTTAAGTAGCGCAAACGAAGTTTTGAAAAAAAAATACTTAGACAAAAAGTGATATAAAATAAAATAAGTCATCTGTGGAACATTGAAATTATGCTTCACTTTGGGTGTGCTTGTTTTACGCAATGCGCAACAGGAAATGTGTCTTCTTAAACATTTACCATACAAAGAACTGAAACAAGAAAAAAAACCATTAAATAATGCTTTAGGTAGTAACAAAGAATGAAAGATGTATTAAGTGGAATAAAAAAAAATGGGTGTCGGGTAAAAAAAGAAAAAGTAGAAGAATAAGAAGAAGTAACGGTAAAGTAATCCACCAACAATCACCTTAAGTGGCCACATTTAAGATAAATCAAACATTTAGATAAAAAGGTGACTTTTCCTTATCCCATTTTATCCCTATCTCTTTTACGTTTTCGCCCTCATTCCCCATCTCTCGGCTCATGTTACAATAACCTTCTACATTGACCACCATTTTACTAGAGAAAAGACTACTTTCTACACACAAATCTCTTCAAGTCTTCACATCATTTAGTAAATGACATGAAATCCAACAGAAAATGAATAAAAAAAAAACAAATAATAATAAAAGAAAGAAATAGAAATAAGGGAATAACAAATGCAACAGTAACAACAAACAATAGAGAAATCGGTCATGATTGAATAAGTACAATTATATTCTAAGGAGGTACATAAATAATGGTATAACGGTTTCAACGTACATTACACGATTATAAGCATAAAAAAATTATGTAGTGATAGGAAAGTGGAAAGTAGAAAATAGAAAAAAAAAGGGCAGGAACAGTAGCAGAGCAGTTTTATAGCCAGGTCGATTCGATTTGATACTACTCAAGTTGTCTCAAAGTTGTAATTTTGATTCGATTTGGTTTTATTAATAAAACCGTATTATAAACCATGCGCAGTTAACTCTTCGTAAGGGCCTGTTAATAAAATTTTAGAAAACGTTTTTGAGAAGATGTTTAAAGGTATGAATCGATCTGGTTAAAGTTTTACATAATAATAGCACGAATTATAATTCTATGTATGATATAAAAATTAAAATTAAAATTAACAAAAATTTCATTAGTTTGTCATAGATCATGACCTTCTCTTTCATAAAAGTGTTTTTTCCATAAAAGTAAAGCTAAAGCTTTCTAAATCAAAATTTCCATATTGTTCTAAAATGTCGAAATATTGATCTGTTATTCATTTATTTTAAAACTTCTACTTAAAAAATGTAAATCTTAAAATGGCCAATTTTTTCTTCTAAATAAGCCATTTTATAGATATCAAACAGCCGCAGACAGGCAGACAGCCGCAACAGCAAGACAGGTAAGTCCATCAGTATTTCCAAAAAGTGTATCTGTCTCGAGCTCTTCTTAGGTATATCATGCTTTTACATCAACTTATTACGCACTCTGTGTTGTAGGGTAAAATAATGTCCCAAAAAAAAAAAAAAAAACAAAAACCAAAAAAAACAATAACGCGTCTAGAATTGGTGTTCAACTGTAAATGAATTTTATAAGAGTAAAGTGATTTTTATTACAATAAAAAAGATTGATTGGGCGTACGATAAAGTATGAGTTGAAGTTCAGTTCTGAGGGTTATAGAAAATTCTGAGGGTTATAATTTGAAGCATTCTCTTCTGCCCATTCTTTGTTCATTTTTCTACCACGTCCTTCTTTTTTTTCTATTTTTTTCTTCTGTTGTTATTTTATTACATTACTCATTAAATCATCAACGATTTTATAGAAGAATATGTCCACATCTGTTTCAAAGCATGTTTCACTTATGCATACTAGATTAACTTTTGAAATTGGCACCAAATTAACCAAGTTAACTAGTCGATTTTTTTTATTGTTAAAATTACGGGCAATGTAATTTGAAAAGGAGAGAATATACTTTAAAAAAAAAAAAGCACAAAGAGGAGAACTTTTAATGAAATTTAAAAAAGAAACAAAAAAAAATGTTAAGAGAAAGCGAACTGCATGAAATATGATCGCAATCGAATTAATAGTTTGTAAAATTAATAAGTTATTCTATTAAAAAAATAAAAATAAAAAACAAAATAAGGTACAATATTAGAATTTAAAAAAAAGTAAGAAATAGCAAAAGCAATAAATTCGCGAAACTTATTGATCAATATGTTTTGGCAATATTGATAAACGCTTCTACTCTCTCTCTCTCTCTCTCTCTCTCATAAAACTAAATAAACCGAAAGCAAAATAAGTAAGATTTTTGCCATGCGGTTATTTAACATTTAATTTTATCGAACAACCTAAAGGACAAATTCTTTAAAAGAAAATAACAAAAAAATTAAAGTGAAATTTCAAAAGTTGCGCGACCTTTGGTTTCTTGGGAAACGGAAAAAAATCAAATGAAAAAAATGGCTTCTTTTCACAAGAATTAGAGACATTTTAGTGAGTTCTTAACAGTGCTGGGTTTTTACTGTAAGTGCTTAATCGCAACTGTTGATTAGTAACGCACAAGCGTCCCATAACAATTTGAAAGCCAAATATCGGAGTCTATCCAAAACTATTTATTAGAGATTTTGGAAATCAATTTTCTTTGATAAGACTTAAATTATTTGATTATACAGACTCGTACACAAAGTCTCTAAGAAATGCATATAAATTAAGCCAGATTATCAAATATAAACAAATTTTGGAAGTTATCGGAGAATTTTTCAAAATTCCTCAAAATTCATATACATGAAAGTGATTAAAACTGATAATGTTGACTTGCAAATACTATAAAATTGGTGCTTTGTTCATAGTTCATAGTTTTTATAATTTCTCTTCTTGCAATTTTCTACATAGAGGTAAAAATTTGTTATAAAAAAAAGAGTTATAGCGCAAGAGACAACTGTGAAAAAATAGTGGAAGTGGAAGTTGAAGTATTTTTTTTTTGTTTTTAGTTATGTTTGGCTTTTTTCATTATTCTTTTGAGTGACAACATTCAGAAGTGAAATCGCATGCTACTCGGAAGTCGCTGAAGAAACCTTTATTAAAATTTTAGTAAAAAAAGTTAAATTAAGAGAGAGCCAAAACAAAAAATAAAGGAAGAAAGGAAAACAAAAAGAAAAACATGCTACTCAACGGATATGAATTCGGTTAGAAGAAACATTGTTTATTTCTTCTTCAATTTCCGTTAAAAATTGTAGAAGAAATAATTGGTATAGTTTGGTTTGGTGGCAGTAGCAATAACAGCAGTAATCCTAGTCATAATTTTAATTTCTGCTACTAGAGTTTCTCTTAAGGCATTGTAGCATGCTATAACCTATAAATTGTATACAGAGTTGCATTAGCAATGCGAAGAAACTTCTTTCAATTTATCAATGAAGAAAGAACCGATGAATATTTTGAATAAGCGGTATTCTTGTACAACAAAAATTTATTGCTTTACAAGACGCCTTTTTATGACAGTCAATTTGTGAATATACTTAATATGTAAAGTGTGCATGTTCATTCATGCGTGACATAATACGACAATTCATTGCTATAATTGCATGACAATTTTTATTACTTTTTTTTTGCACATTTCATTTCATCGAAATTTTGTTTTGGTTAGATTAGTTTAGTTAAAGTTTTTTTGTTTTGTGAGGGCAATCATAATAACTTAAATTGAAAAATATGAGAAACATTGTTAAATTGTGTCTTTTTGTATGCTATGAAAAATGTTGATGCCGTACATTGACGTTATTGATGGTTGACAATAATATTTAAAATATTTTGTATATATTGGTCCATTTCTCGACTACCATAATGTATATATATATATATATATATATATATATATATATATATATATATATATATCGAAAATAAATCACTAGTGCATTGCTCTTGAAAATGGGCCATAGGTTATTGTTTCGACTTATAAATCTATTAGGCATTACCATTGAATTGAATCAGGCAATTTTTCGTACTCGCTTCTTTATTATGAATTTTACATAAACTAACATTTTTATTTATGGTCTAAATTGTAAAGGAACTACGATTAATTATACCACGCCTACATATAATAAATACTTTGCTTTTACGTATTTAATTAATTTGGATTAGAACGTTTTTTTTTAATTTACTTCTTTATATGAAGCATTTTCATTTTGATTTATGCGCTGAATTTTATAACGACTTCCATACATTATGCCACGCCTACTTCTTCATTTTAATTACCCTACCCATATATGAAAAAAATGTAAAGAAAAAAAAGCATTTAATCTCATCCATTTACTTTATTTGTTCACAAATGTAAGTAGTTGAAAGAAAACAATAAAAAAAGGTTTAAAAAAAATCCAAAAGATATTAAGGGAAACGTAAATTCGCGTGCATTAGGTAATAAAGTACAACGCCAGCAACAACAACAACAATGATAATAATAATAAAAATAATAACAAAAACTCATTGGTCGCCTAGAGAACGAACGAGCTTTCAAAGCCTTAAGAAGAATATTGGCACAAAACAGTCAAAATGCAGGATATAAAGGATAAGTTCTGCTTAAGCGAGGCAATCAGGCAAATTGTTGGTTCTTTAATATTAAATAGTAAAGGGTAATCATAGTAATAATACTAAGGCGAATAATTGAATTTGTTATGATGAAGCATAAAGCAACGGCAGCAACAATTTGGGAATCATCTAGCCGTCCATTACTTGTACGATCGATATGGATACAAAATTCTTCTTTAAGACCAAAATTACAACGTCACTTTCTATTAGATTATAATAATAATCATAGTAATGGCAGTAATAATAATAATAATAATGTTAGTCAGAATGACAGAAAATCATCAAATAGTTTAAATTCTATGAAAAATATTTTGAATAATCAACGTTACGATTCAACTGGTATGTGCAAAAAAAACGTACTTTATGTACCAACAAGTTGCCCGTCAGTTTGTAATATCATTATTCTAAGTTTTATTTATTTTTGGTTATTTTATTTATTTATCTTGAAATTATTCAAGATTTAATTCATATCGATTCTACGCGAGCTAAATTATATGAACCATATAAAATGTTTTCCGCACAACAACAACCAAAGAATTGTAATTTATTATTGCTTCATCAGACAAGCATGCCATCTTATTATAATGATGGATTCTCTAATAATAATAAATATATAAAATGTGATGAACATCATCATGTATTTTTATCACGCCGTAACTCATTACAATATGAACCCTACGAACATAAAGAATTCATTAATGTTTATTTAAATGGATATGGGAATGGGAATGGGAAAGGGAATGGAAATACAGTTCAAGCAGATATTGGTTTAGCTGATCGAGTATTAAATTGGTTAGATTTAGCTGATATTAATACAAAGGACACATATCGCGATATGAAGCATAATCAAAAAACGTGTCATAAAATGATGGAGACGAATAAGCATCGAAAAAATTCTTTTATATTTCATAATAATCCTAATGGAAATAAAATTTGTTTACAACAACAAAATCAATATTATCAGTATCAGCAGCAGCAGCAACAACAACAACAACAACAACAACAACACCTAATAGCAACAACAACAGCAACAGCATTAACAACGACAACAACATCAACAACAATTAATGTTAAACCGGTAACTGATGCAGTAAATCGTGTGACCATCAACTTTTCAAATGATAATGAAAATCATCGTAATGGCAGATCATTTTTGCAACGTCCTTTAAATTCTGATATTAATAATTCACAAAATTTTTATAATTTGGAAAAAAAAAGCAATAAATTTTATAATAAATATATGAGTCTTATTAATAATAATAATAATAATAATAAAAGCAATGCTAACAACAATTGTAACAGTAATAATAACAGTAACAGAAACAATAGCAACAACAACAACAATAATATTAATAGTAATAACAATTTGATTAAACAGAAGTTCTTGAATAGAAAAGCAAATACCATAAAACGTCAAGCACGTTTAAACACTGCAACTGATTTATCCACAAATACCATACAAAAACGTTTTGAAGTAGATAAGACTCCATTGCTTTATACATCATCAATATCACCACGGACGAATATGAAGTGTTTAGCCGAAATAAGGAAACATCAATTGCACATATTTATGCCCATATTACCGGAGAGGCGTTTAAATAGTACTAATAGCTACAACAATAGCAACAATAATAATTGTAATAATAGCACAATAAGTTTAAATGCTGCCAGTTATTCCATTACTGATAATGATCTCAGTGAATTAAGTACCAAATTGAAAGAAATTTGTAATATTTAAATTCCCCACTTGCTGCAGGATACCATCAATATTATTTAGATACACCAAACAAAGGTTGGCAGTCCATTCATTTTGTCATTATGTTTGTAACATCCAAGAAGAAGCATCAGAGACCTACACAATATATACATATATATTCTTGGGCAATCTCAAATTCTGAATCGACTTAGATATGTTTGTCCGTCTATCCGTCCGTGTGTAGCTAATATCCTGCCGGTCACAAAAAACAGTTAGCAAAGCTCAAATTTAGCAAAATAAAAAAAATGGAAGCAGGTTGATTTTGCAAATGGTCAAAATTGGTTAAAGGACACGCCCATAGTGTAACGTAAACTGAGAACACCACCACACTTTTTTTTAACAAAATTTGTTGATTTTTCGCTCATTATTTGCAAACTGCAAAAGGTGCAAAGCTCAAATTTTGTACAAGTAGTAAGGCCATTGATCTACAACGTCTATCTAACAATCACACGAATCGACCAGGCCTATGCGGAACTGCACAATAACAAATTTTCTCTTTTTTATGTTTACGTTTTCTATTTACCACTGAAAAACTGAAACAGCCTTTGAATCGTAATAATGTGTGAGTGGTGAGAATTCAAGATTTGGCCTTAGCCACTTGTTTTTAGTATCTTTGAGAATATTTAGTTATATAAAATAGCACAAGTAAGAAAACTATAGATCGCTCAACATCCGGTCAATACATTAAGGGCGATGAATTTGGCTAATTTTTTTCATACGGTACACTCCCGATTGAAATAAACCTAAAAAATTTCAAGTATAACTCATTTATAATTTGCGACTTAGGAATAATAAAATGGTTTGCCAAAAAAAAAAAGCAAAGAATTTTTGTCCTCTTCATTAGAATATTTTCTGTATGCAAATATTAAGTAAAATGAAGCAGCTTTATACTTTTTGCGGCAATGATACGTTCAAACTTAAGCCTAACTCCAAATGATGAAGAATTTTTCTAAATGGCATCATTATTTTATTTCGGAATATTTGCATTAATCAATTTAAGACCATCCTTTTATCTATTTTTGCTCATCCATCCATCTATTTTAAGATACGACTTGTAGCGGTTTATTAATGAAATTTTCTACAAAAAGTCAGTTCAGTCAATTAAATTGTATTGAATATGCTTACTATCAAATTATATTTAACGATCACTTTACGTACAAGACCTTATTTTGAAAAAACTTGTTATATGGAAAACAAATTTTGTAAAGTCTTCTTATAAAAGGTATAAGGGGATAAAAAAAGTATTTTGACAGATTAAATCAATAATTGTAAAATACAGAATGCCCCGTTCCATATGAAATCACAAAATTTCTCTTTTTTTAAATTTAAGTGTAAGTTCCTTGATTTCAGCCAAATGCAACTTCTTATATGATGACTCACATATAAAGAAAACTAACGTTTTTGTGGTATCAATTTAAAACAAAAACAACTTCATTTTAAGTGCAATGATTTAGTGAATAAAATTTAATGTGTACCGCATTACAAAACGCTTCTAAAACAAATATCTTAAAGGTAAAATCAAGAACGCAAACAAAATGAAAACAAAAGCAATAAAAAAAAACATCAATCTGAACATTTATAGCATTTAAAATTAAATTACATTGGTGAAGGTATTACGTCAGTTGTTGGCCACAATTTGAAAGGTTAAAAGTACATTTAGATGACAAAGGGAGAACGATAAACTTTACTATTTCAATTCTAAAATAGTAAAGTGGTGTAGAACTGCAGAATGTAGAGAGTTAAAGTTAAAGCAATTATCAAGTGTTTAGTACTTAAAAAAGGAAAAAAAAGTTGTTTATTGTCAAAATACACATGCATGCATGTGTACTCATTCAAATGCATAGCACGAATGTATAGGACGAATATAAAGGACTAGTTAAAGTTAAAGTTAAAGTTTCAAAGGTGTGATTTTTCACTTCAATTGAGACTATTTTTTTTTCATACTTTTCTACCACATTACATGAAAAATGAAATAGAACGTGCACGCACATACACACACACACACACATGCACACATGCACACAATAAATTCAACATGCAAACAAACAATTTTACACGCATACACACACATATGCGTACCCACATGCATACAAGAAAGTTTCGTTTCCTTAAAACAATTGAAATTTTAAATGGGGGACAAGATATTACGTGTGTGTGTGTGCGTGTGCGTGTGTGTGTGTGTGTGTGTGTATTATGTATGTATATGAATTTTTAGTTTTGTAGGAAAGAAAAATGTTGTTCACATTAATTGCATAAATTTTTAATCGAACGAAGTACGTTCAACACACTGATAAACAAAGAAAGACAATAATAAAAATGATGAATGCTAATGAAAGACAGAAAGAGAGAGAGAGAGAGAGAGAAGAAGTCCATAATAAAAAAAAGTGTCAGCAATTAAAATAACAACGAATAGTAATTTATTGTTTAACTTTGACTAAATGCAAGTGCATACTAAAGCAACAGCAGCAAAAGCAGCAAGAGCAGCAATAATAGTAAAAAGCGGTAAAATAAATGCAATCCAATGACTGACTCTATTAGATCTATAAAGCAGGATAAAGCATGGTATAGAAGCAAAACGAAGCGAAACGAACAAAAACTTTAAATTCCCATGAATTTATTACATTTTATATCTTACTCTCTCTTTCACACCCTTTCATTTTGTTATCTCTTATTCTATTCCTCAGGTGTAGTTATTTGAAGATCTTGAAATTGTTGAAGCGGTTCATTTACTTTTAAATCACTCTCTGATACGATTTTCATCTGTTTGACCTTCTTTCCATGCCCTTTGTCCGTATAATTTTGTTGATAAAGTTATTATGGTTTTCAATTTGATAGGGCACTTGATAGACATAAAAACAAAAAATGTAAAGTTCAAAAGGCAACACCATGAAATTATTTCACTTCTAAAATATCACGCCCTCCGCCCATTTGGCATAATAGAAGGCTTGACTTTCTGATCCAAAGGTCAGAATTGTTCTTCATCTTCATGATGTAAATTCCTTACTTATTTTTGATTTTTTCATTTTAACAGATATATATGTTATGATGTATGTATGTGCATATGTAGAGTATGTAAATAATAATAAATGTAATAAATTAATTATGTTTGTATGTTTGATGTGAAACGATAATTAACTAAGCAAATTATTTTTATTATACATTACACTTGAACATTTGGACAAAACAACAACAATAACAATAAAAATGACAACAATAAAAATGACAACAATTGAATTGGTATTATTTACTATGCTGTTAAATAAATAAATAATTTTTTATTTCACTTATTAATTTGGTTCCACTTTTACCAATTCGCTCATGTTTGTAACGTTTAGTACCGATTATACCTGAATTCCTTTATGATATTCGTCATCCAGATGCACCGTTAGAAAGTTTTCCACGTACACCATTAACTACACATACACAATCACCGCCAACTGAGAATCCTGGAAAAGATGGCATGAATATTCTATCCACATTAAGTCCACAAGGTAAATTATTTTTATGGGCAATTTATATTTTTTTTATTTTTATATAATTTTTGTAATTTTTTATTTAACAGGATAATAATTGTAATTAAAATGTTTCTTCTTCTCTTTTTAAATTTTTTTTGTTTGTGTTGTGTTTTATGTTGTATTTGTTATACTTTCTATTATTATTATAATTAAATGTTGCTGTTGTTTTCATTTCTCTTATTCGATTCGCTGGGTGATTCTGTTAGAAATTTTGGAGAATGAGACAATGTACCGTGAAATGGAAGAGCGCCACAAGGAGCTGGTGGGTGAAACTGTGGAGGTTGGCTTACTTTTTGCATCTAAAGCATTTGTACAGCTTCTAGTTAATCCAATTGTTGGCCCACTAACCCATAGGTATTTTAAAAAATTACCAAAAAAAAAAAAAGAGAAAAGCAAAGAAAATAATATAAAAAAATAGAAAAAATGAGCACGTTAATTTAAAGACTTTTCCTTTTTACCGTGAATGCAATGTCAAACGATTTTTGATCGATTATTTTGGATAATGATCTATAAAGTAATTGAAGTAACATTTATATAAACTATTAAAAGTTGCCTATAAATTTCAGAGTTTTCTAACTTGAGTCGAAGATTTATAAAAAGTCAGCATGATTTTACAATCGTTAATTATGCCATTTGGAGATTGAGTATAGTAAAATATTCTATTAATTTTACCAATTATTCCAGCTTAGCTTTAAAGAATTGTATATTGAATGAAAGCAAAAAAAGAAAGAAATAAAAGGTACGACCTTAGAATGGTACTTTGAATTGTAACATATGGATCATAACATTTAAGTACACGAATATTCGTAACATTAGTTCTTAACATAAGTTTATCATTATTTTTTTATAATATGAAAGCTTTAAACGTATGACTTATCTGATATATGAACTTAAAAATGGAGCTAGATTGAAAAAATTTCTTAAATTACTTTAGCGGCAGTACATGGCAGTAAACCATGCGATAACTCTCTATTGAACAATACTTGGCCTTTTGTTGGAAAATTTTAACCTAAAAAATCGATAATGCCAAAATCGATGATTACCGACAAAGTGACTGACTGGCTATAACTGACTGTCTATTTCCTCTTGAGCTTCTTATTAATAATCTTTTATATAATATTTTTTTCATTTTCTTAAATTTAGAATCGGTTACAGTATACCCATGTTTCTTGGCTTTGTCATTATGTTCTTATCTACAATAATTTTCGCTTTTGGTCGTTCATACTTAGTTCTATTTATTGCTCGAGCTCTTCAAGGTATCGGTTCATCATTTAGTTCAGTATCGGGCATGGGTATGTTAGCTGATCGTTATACTGACGATAAAGAACGCGGCAATGCAATGGGCGTTGCTTTAGGTGGTTTAGCATTAGGCGTTCTAATTGGTCCACCATTTGGTGGTGTCATGTATGAATTTGTTGGTAAATCGGCACCATTTCTAGTATTATCCGTATTAGCATTGGGTGATGGCATGCTACAATTATTAATGTTGCAACCATCAGTACAAAAATCTGAAGCTGAGCCGCCTACTTTAAAAGCTTTAATAACTGATCCGTATATTTTAATAGCTGCCGGTTCTATAACATTTGCTAATATGGGTATAGCTATGCTAGAACCATCATTACCCTTATGGATGGTAGATAATATGGGTTCAAGTCGTTGGGAGCAGGGTGTAGCATTTTTACCAGCTTCTATTAGCTATTTGATTGGAACAAATTTATTTGGCCCATTAGGCCACAAAATTGGCCGTTGGTTAGCCGCCTGCTTAGGCTTATTAATTATCGGTGGTTGTCTGATTTTGATCCCTTTGGCTACATCTATAACCCATTTAATTGTACCGAATGCCGGTTTAGGTTTTGCCATAGGTATGGTGGACTCATCTATGATGCCCGAATTAGGTTATTTAGTCGATATACGGCATTCCGCAGTTTATGGCAGCGTTTATGCTTTAGGTGACGTGGCATTCTGTGTTGGTTTCGCTGTTGGTCCAGCGTTAAGTGGCACTCTAGTTAAAGAGATCGGTTTTGAATGGATGCTCTTTGGCATAGCCATTATATGCTTTCTATATGCACCATTATTAACGTTGCTTAAGAATCCGCCAACAAGAGAGGAGAAAAAGGTTGGTACCAATAACAATAATCATCCATTAACAGCAATTTCAACAACACCAGCAACAACAACAATTGCAACAATAACTCCAAAAACTTGTCCCACTTCTCCTACTCTATCCCCGTCATCGTCATTTCCTCAAACGCCAAATAATCAAAATGATGAACGGAATATTAAGCATTCTGAGTTAGATGGCATCACAAATAGTTGTTTTGAAAGTGAAAGGCTTTAATTTTTAAATAATGAGTGTTCGAATTTCATTTCCTTAAATGTTGTATATGCATATAAATATTATCACTATTATTTTCTTTAAACATTACATTTCCTTTGTTTGTTTCAATTTAAATTTTGTTGTTTTTTTGTTTTTTTTTTTAAAACGATTTTGTCACCTTTGAATGTAACGGCAATTGATCGGTTAATAAGTTTAGGAATTTAAAACATAGCAAAAAAAAAATATACTAAAAAAGAGGCAATTAAAGCTTTCGTATTTTTTTAACTAATAATATCGTATCTTAGATTTTAAGTTTAACTTTAATTTTTAAGTTTTTATGCGATTCCAATATTCGATTTTCAATTCATTTTTTTTTCTTGCTTTCTGTAATCTATTTACTTTTTTATATTATTGAAAATTTTTTTTTTAAATAAAAGCATGTAAGTTCTATTTGAAACTCTTTAGTTTTGTTTTGTTGTTGTTTTTGCTTTTTGTTTTGCTTCTTAAAAATCTTATCATATTATTTTTCCAATTGTCGTTCAAAATGTTTGAATGAATCACTCAAGTAAGTATAGAAAGAACGCCTCGCACTTATATAAAATTTATCAAAAATTATTGAATTTTTCATCTGAGAAAAGTTTCGCTATTCGTTTCTTTTTTTTTTTGCTTCAAATATTAAAAGGATTTTATTCTTTCTCCTTATTTTTCTGTCTTTCCTTCTTAATTTTTCGGCCATATTATCTATTTACTTATGTCATCTCAGTGTCTGATAATTGGAGAACGATCAGCTGTACGGTATGTTATATATCAAAATTGTGATGATGACGAATAATGATGATGATATTAACGATGCTGAATGATGAATGGAACTAATAATACCATGGTCGAATAAAATTTTCTTCAGATATAATTGTACTAAAAAAATTGAAAAAAAAACGAACGCAAATGGAACGAACGAACCGTTGAACTAATAGCGAGAATCCATGCACTCTGAAATATACACATACATACATAGTACGTATCAAAAACAAAAACACAAAAAAAGAATTAAGTAAAAAAAGCTATCAACCAAAAATATCAATAATATCATATGATTTTTGATCTTATCAACTGAAATAACAAATATGCAGGAAATGAAGAAGAAAGAAAGAAAATAAAATTTCTTTTGTAAGAGGTAACCGGTAAAAATCGTAATTTTTAAAAAAGGTTGTCCAATTATTATCCTTTATCTGTCTGCCTCTCCAATCCGCGATAAGTCTATCAATCTTTTTCAATCTGCCTCTCTCTATTTATCTAAAGCAATTGATTAATAAAAAGTCACAAAAATTTAGGACAAGAAACCCAAAAAGAAAATACACTATTTAGCAAAATATTGTTAGAATTATGCTTTATTCAAGTTATCTGAATATCTGAATAAATGAATGAATGAATAAATGAATAAATAACAGATTATACATGAATCAATATTACCCGGATATATAAAATATTGCAAATTATAGACATAACAACTGCTAATGTATAAAATCGGATAAAATAATAATGTAAATAAATTAGTTATAAAACAGTGAAATTAGTTGATAATAGTGAATTACACTGGAAACATACATCTATAAGTTGTTATTCAATATGATGCGAACATTTAAAAAAATCTATGAAAGAAGGAGCTGTAATTATGGCAATGGATAACAGATGATGAATTTTTATAATTTGTTCTTCAATTCTTCAGTCGCATAAAACCGTTAACATTCTTAGTAGAGGGAGAGGCAATATTCAAAGCACAAGGCATGGAAGACTCAAGGATTATACTTTATAAAAAGTCTATAAAGAAAAATGTAAAAAAAAAATGGAATTTAGAAAAATCAAAAGAAAAAAAAATATTTGGAATTTTGAATTAATCAGAATTTCTACTCCCAGAAAAGAAGATTGGTTGCCATTATAACTCTTATATATATGTACACAGAATGCATTAATTTTTTCAAAAGGCAATTTTATTTCGGAATTAAAATACATTCCATACCAAGAACAACAACACTTTATAATTCATCTCCACGAAAAATGAAGTCACAATTCAATGTCATACTGTAAAATCTTTTTGCACGAATATTTTGCTATTGTGAGTCGAATTTTGCCAAGTTTGTAATATGGCAAAGAAAACTACCGAGCCGCAAAAATAATGAGAAGAAGAGGAACAGAAAGAGAGAGAGAGAGTGGGAGAGGGACAGGGAGAGGGAGAGAGAGAGAAATCTAGAAAAAGAAAAAGAAAGAGAGCAATTTCTTTTCTCTTTTTCTTTCCCTTTTTCTTTGTCACTGCCTTTCTGCCAGTACCCTCCAGTACCCTTCGACTATGAACAGATCTCTCTCACCATCTTTTTGTTGAATATTAAACTTGAAATTTTATAAATTTTTCAGGAATAACACTGATATTAAGATTTTTTGAGTGATCGTTATTATCACGATATATTAACGGAACTACAGGTTTTAATGCAGGCCTATTCCCATTATCTTCACTTTCTGTACGCCTTAAAGAACCTGTTTTTAAACGCTGTATGTAAGTTGTTATTGGTGATTTTGTAAATGATTCTTTACGGATCAGTTTTGTATTTTGCGTTGAACTGCTCACACTATTCAGAATTTTCGATTCTTTTTTATTAAGGCAATTCATAGAACTTGAAGGTTCTGTTTGCGATGATTTTACAGTTGCTTTTTTAGATACATTATTAGATGTTGGAGAATGACTTTTAATATTATCGCATATTCGTTGTATTGCAGTTTTGCGTGTTGGTGGCGACTGCCGACTACTTTTATTTAAATCATTCCATGGCACTAAACTAGGTAGACGCTCCTTAGATGATATTCTACGTGGATCTTTTGTTTCTCGTTTTGATCCCATTGGTATCGTTGGATTACAAGTTTCCAATTTATATAATGTTGTTAACTTGTCGTAAGAACTTTTACGACGGCTATTTTTCGATAATTCTGTTAACTTGTCATATGTACGTTTCCTTGTTAAATCATAACCACCACCACCACCACCACCACCACCACCACCAACACCACCACCACCAGAACCGCCGCCAAGGCCAGAACTTCCGACACCACCACCACCACAACCACCTCCACCCCCAGGTCGATTTTCTCCACCATTGCTATGACATCCACTATTTAATGAATACTTTGATATACCTTTGTCAACGAATAAATTATTGGACGTATTTGGAATTGCGAGCGGTGCTGATGATGATGGGCATGATGGTGGAGTCGTTAATGGATAATTTAGATTTGGATTTAATAAGGTGGCGCTACGCCGTGGATGTCTTATATCTAAATGTTTAATAATAGCATCCGTTTCAATTTGAATTGTAACATTATTTTCTACATTACATCGCAAATCTCTGGGTTTAATATTAATTTTAATTTCACAACCCGCATTTGAATTTGACTTGGATTTAGAATTGGAATTAGAAGTTGAATTGGCATTCGGAATTGAGTGTGAATCACGTTTCTCTTCCAAAGGGTATCTAGTCACTTCATTGTCTGGTGAATAGCTTTTCTGATATTCATTAGCAGCATTAATCGAATTTCCAGATTTCCGCGTAGTTCTTCTACCATATAAAGATTTAAATAGTGTATTATCGGTAAATACTTTTTGATTTCTAAATAAATCAGTTGTAGATGAAGAACTCCAATTATTTTTACTATAATGCTTGCTATATGCATTCGATTCTCTTAACATTGAATTTTTCGCTGATTTAATTGAATGATTTTTATATGAATCTGTTATATTGTAAAAGGATGAAGAACTTGCTTGCCTTTTTGGTATGGCCATAAATTCTGAACAGGATGCTCTTTGTGGCAATATATACGGATTTTGTAGATTCGTTTGTGAAGAACCTTCAGCCATGCGCATCATATGATTTCTATTATAATTGGATGATGTATTCCTATATTGTTGTGGCTGCTGCTGTTGTTGCTGCTGTAGAAAATTTCTACGCCGATTCTCGTAAAATTTACTACCACCCATTAATGAGCCAATATGATTTTCTTTATTATTATTAATATGATTAACATTATAACCGGAGTCATCATTTAAACGTTGATTACTTTGGCTACGGCTATAATGTGGAAAATCATAATTATAAAAAAAATCTTCACATTGGCTATGGGTACTCAGCTGTCTTTGTATATTTGCTACAGGATAAATGGGTCGTTCAGCATAACGGAAATTGTACGATTGAATTTTGAATGGATCTTTCTCAAATGGGTCAACCTGTTTGCGACGAGTCAATTGAGATTTAAAATGTTGTAGTGGCGTCATTATTTGATTTGTATCACTCAATGTAACTATAAATGAATCGAATGATAATTTTCATTCTGAAATTTAATCTCAGAAAGCTAATCTGATATCTTATCTCAATACACTTACAGACATTGCGCCTTCGATTGTTAATCATTCTAATAATTTAGATATATAAACTTAAAATTTGAAAAAAAAAACTCAAGAAAATATCCACCGCAAAAAAATATCAATTTTTTCTTATAAAAATTTAAATTAAAAAAAGTTGTTCCTATCCAAAGTGAATTTTATTGCTTAAAAATTTTCTTTGAAAGTTTAAACGAAAAGATAATAGGAAAAAAAAATTGAAAATAAAAGAAAACATAAGTGATAAAATTTCTGACAGGAAAATTGAAGCAAAAACGACTAATAATAACTATATTTATCTGATGGTAAACTTTGAATACCAGCCAGTCAAATATCAGTCAAAACTTTCTTCCTGAATTTTTTTAATGAAACAAACCAAAAAAAAATGAAAGAGTGAAACAAAATATTGGATTCACTGGATTTATCATTTTGTATAATTTATAAAGAAAACATATGGAAGAAGCGATTTTGCCTTCCAATTAAGAAGAAAATACTTCCACACTTTGTAAATGTGTAATCAATTAAATTATTCAAGTTCAACATCGTATGTGACTATTTTTACTAATTTTATTGAAAAAATTCTACTTAGTGTAAAATAATTGCGTTATATACGGAGAACAACTATTTAAAGGGCAGTGAATGAATAGAACGATGTACGATATTTTATTTAATCCACTACACGTCATTCAAATGCATAGGAAGCGTTCTAAATGCAGATGTTTTATATTCATCCATATTTTCAGATTTTTTAATTTAAACTTCTTATGAATCTTAATATCATACTCGGCGTTGCATTGCTTCGATTGGTTATCAAAAATTTTTTCTAACTCCAGATATATAAGTTTTGATGACATTTCATCATTCACATAATATCCAAAGAGACGTTTTTTGGTGAATATGAATCGGTAGCAGAGACTCGAAGACACGGAGATTTCAATTTCAGAATTATATTGAGACATTTAATAAAAAATACTTTTGTGCCTTCTTGGGATACGAACCAGGGCAATTTTATCAAAATGTATCGTATACCATATAAATACGAAATAAGATGATGCGTGACAATGTGACAATGTATATGATTGTAATGATGGCAAAACGGTACTTTATGTAAATGTACCGTTATGACAATCTTCTTTAATAGAATCAATTTCTTTCAAATAATAAATTATTTAATAATAAATTTTATAATTAAGATGTATATATTAAATATAAAAATAAAATAGTAAAATTTATAAGAATGCAATATTACATTAATAAAATATATTCTATAAAAAGTATATAGTAATTTATATACCATTATTACAAATATATATATATATATATATATATATATATATATATATATATATATATATATATATAAGCAGCATGAATGTACGATATTGCCAGATGGTAATATTAATTTTTATTATATAAAAAATTTATTATAATAATTCAATAAAAATTATAATTTATAAGACCTATGAAAAATTCTTGTATAAATGATTGAAATTTCAAAATCTGACTCAATAAAAAGTAAGGGAAATTTCGTGATTAAGTTAAATTAAATTAAAATAACAAAAAGCGCAATCAAATGTATATCTTAAATATTAAAAATTTTATCAAATATTGTGACGCATAGAATAAATTTGTCGTTTCAGTATGATTAAAATATAAATTTATTGTAGCGAGAGAAGGCAATAAAAATTGCTAAAATAATTTTTTACTTCTATAAATACAATAATCACTAAAAGTCATGATTATGACAATTTAACGGTTTATCGTCAAAAATTTGAATGGCTGCAAATTTTTTAAGGCGTTGTTAAAATTAATAAACTTAAAAATACATAAATAAAATTTAACGTAAAAACCGTAAAACAAAAAATTATTTTAAATTTTCAGAATATTTTGTTGAAAATAAACGGAACAATTGTGATTGATCATCCTAAATCTTTATCAATTCTAAATATAGTTGCAAAAGATATTGTTACATATGAAATTTGTTTTTAATCGGGGGTAAAAAAAATTTACTTATATCTAGAAACGGTGGAAAAGATAGAACAAATTATTTAATTTATTCAAAAAATGTTTTCATGTAAACTAAATTAAATTAAAGCAATGAAAATGTGGCAATTTTTATCTTTAATATTCATTTGTATCTTTAAAAGTAAATAACAATTCATTTTCCTTTTACAAAATGTATGACGTTATAAAATGGATGAAGGCCGTAGGAGTGATTATAAAAATTATTTCATTTCGTTTCATTTCCATTTGAATAACTTTCAAGTCAAAGTACATCTGCTTATACACTTTTATCATAATATTTAAAAATTTAAATGGGCTATAATTAAAAAAATGGACAGACAAAGTGTTTGGACAGTTAAACAGTTGACAAATAAAATTAGAAAAAAAAAATTATAATTGTACATTGCTCAATAAAATCGTTTCATTTATTTCATTGTCGATGCTTGTCAGATTATGAAAACAACAACAATAACAATAACAACAACAACAACAACAACAATAACAGTAACAACAATCACAATATCAGTAACGTTAAATGAAACAATTTATTCTTAAAAGTTAAATAGAAAAATGGCGCAAAAATTTATAAATAATGTCGCAGTGATTAACAACAATAACAGCACCAACAAACCAAATGCAATTTTTATTGCCTTTAAAGGATGTACACAGATGAACACACAAATGTACATATATATATATATATATATATATATATATATATATATATATATATGTATATATATATATACATACATATATATTTTATAGAATACACATACATACAAATACTTGTATATGGAAGTGTTAAGGAAGTTCTTATAAAAAAAAAATGAATATATTAAAAATAAATAAAAACTAACAAAAACAATTGATGTAATGATGTAAAAGAGAATTTTCATTAAAAAAAAACAATTTGAATGAAATTCAATAAAATATTACTGTTATAATCGTATAAGAATTGCCATAAATTCAATCAATTCACATATTGAACTTGAACATTTAGCGTTAAGAATTAAGACACCTAAATAAACTTTTGTTCATGTCTTCTATTTTACTTTTTTGTTTGTTTTTTTTTTGTTTTTTTTTTAATGTTATTATTTATCTTTGTACAGGGTATTATTTGCACTTACGCACGTGTAAATGTTTATATATATATACATATACATATACATATACATATACATATACATATACATATAATAATGCAAAAGAAACAAATAAGAAATATAAAGAAAACTAAAGCAAACACTAAATTCTGAAAGGTTTTCTCTACAACTTTCTCTCAAACGATGATCAAAAGTAAGTACGCAAAAGAGAAAGGAGAGGAAGAGAAATATAAGAATATTATTTGTATATTTATATGCATATACATATACATATATTTATATATATATATATAGATATGTAAAATACTATTTTAGAGAAAGTATTTTAGAATTATGTGAACTAGACAATATAAGATTATTATTTAAAAGAGAAAAAAACCCAAAATCTTAATGATGTACGTCAAAAGAATAACAAAATATTACATTGTATACATATATATATATATATAAATATGCATAAGTTTCACATGAAAAGCTCTATGAAGCAAGATTAATAACGGTATGTAAGAGAATTGATTGAAAGTAAAGAATGTCATGATAAGAGAGAGGTATAAATTGAAATGAATTAAAGCGTAATAGAAAAATAGCAATTTACATTTTACAATGGTTTTATAGTTTTTTACTTACTTTAAGCCTAATATATAATTGAACAATATAATCCCCTTTACATTAAAAGACTGCTGAGTACAATGAACAAATGAAATAAATAAAAGTATGATTAAATGGTTGCAGTTTTATATCTTTAGAAGAGAATTCATCACAATCAACTAAATATATTTACTCTTTTATATTTTATATATCTTATGTACTGCTCCAGTTTGAATTACTAATTTGAGAGAGAAAGCTTCTTGAAAGTTTTTTTTTTCACTTTATATACATGCATTTTTATTTTAACTATTTTAACTATTTTAACTATTTTAACTCTCCTATACATGCATGTCTCTCTCATGATCAATTTAATGGAAAATGAAATATTATGAATGTCATTGGCAAAATGTGTCACTAACTAATTAACTAATGAGTAAATTAGACAAATTATATTTGCGTGAAATCAAGTGATAATATTTACAGGCATGTTAAACAATTTGTGACGCAATACCGTACAAAGAGCACATAATACGTAGAATTATAATTTATGAATAAATATGCTGGTATGGGTTCAAAATAACGTGCATTCTTTATATTATAATATTAAAAGTTATATAAAGTACATAAAAGTTTAAATGATTTAAGTACATAAACAACATATAAAGTAAATGTAAGCTCTTTTAGCTTTTATGATTACATGAAAATTCCTTAAAAAAAAAAATATTGCATTACATGAAATTATTAATAATAAAAAGAAAAAAAATTAATCTTTAAGCTCTTTGTGACCAGAAAAATTTTATTAAAATATTTGAATTTCTATATATAAAACATAAATACATATAAAATTGTGGTATACAATTAAAATAAATCTAAAAATTTCAACTAATTATTATTGCAATAAATGACACATTTAAGCATTATTTATCTAAAATATGATAATCTCAATTATTTTCTGAATGCAATTGGAGAATGGGCTTGTATATAGCACAAGTACAAGTACAAGTACAAGTGCAAGTACATGTATTAAACATATAAAAAGAAAAATTCTATATAATTATTGATAAAATGAATAAAAAAAATTTCTAAAAATTACGCGCAATCTCTACAAATTAAAATATCAGTATAATCAATTTACTAAAAATTAATTCAAAAGTAGAAGGAATTTATGATTATAATACTTATTACGAATATTATTATTATTATTATTATTACTTGAGAAAATGTATGTAGAAATTAATGATAGAATTTGTATGCATGCGAAATTCAATCAATCGAATATTGTATTACTCTAAAAAAAAAATTGTTGTTGGTGAAAATAAAGCGATAAATTAATTTAAAAAGAACAGAAAAAAATACAAAAAAAAAAATTAAGAAAATCATCATTCAGAACTTAAATGCTGCGTAAATATTTTTAAGGGAAAGATACCTATAATTTGATGTGGGGTTTATGGTGGCGTCAGTCGTTTAAGTGATTAATTTAAAGAAATACGATCCTGCATTAAATCATTGCCAATGCAATAATATAATACATAGGATCAGGTAATAATATAAATCATAAGCATGATGCATCATGCAACATGCGTCATGCGTCAAGCATCGTGTATCATGAATTATATGTATATTGTAGCATTATTTGATGGATCAACTTAAATGTACGAAATTGTTAAGCATGATGCGAAAATTTTTTTGGCATCATTTATGAAATAGTTTATTTATAGCTATAAATTACAAATTGGCTAATAGCAGAGAAATCATGCATAATCAACACCAGTGCAGTGCACAATTTATAATGCATTGTGATTATTAATATATAACAAAATATGCGCCATTAAGAATTTATACATAAAAGATAAGGAGAGGAATTTTGCTAAAAAAAAAAAAAAATAATACAACACTCACAAAAAATGTCTCTTTTTCGATATTCGCTAATATTACAATTGAATCATGCAAATACTTGTAAAATTCCTCAATTCAGCAATTTAATGGAAATTATAATGTTATGATGAATAAGTAAATTATGTAACTTTTGCGAACAACAATCGTGAAGGATAATTTTAATGAAATGACATTGCCGTCATTATAATAATCCTTATAAATTTATTCTTCCATTTGATTTTAAGGCAGCTATTCACAACGATAAGAATAAAACGTTTCTTTTATGTTTTTGCATCTTTTTGTTTTGGTTTTTCTATTCTTTGTTATAAATATTTTTTTTGTCATTTTGTTGTTGCGTTTTATTTTCTGTTTTTTGTAAAGTATATTTGAAGCTTAAAAATAGGTGGCATTTTCACGATATTTATAAATAAAAATAAAAATAAAAATAGATTGTTCATTCTTTATATTTGCTGATTTCTTTTTCGGCTTTCTATTTTGCAATTTTCTTTTTTTATTTTTTTACACATAAAATTTCTAATGGAATGAAATAAATTAGAATAAATCAAGGAGAAGTAATATAGAGAGCGAGAGAGAGAGAGAGAGAGAGAAAACAATTACTTATTATACAATTAGTAAAAACATTGTAATTTGACAGTGGCCAAATTATTGATTACCTACCCACCAAAATATTGAATTATTAATTATTGATCAATTGATTGCATTTCTTTTGCTTTTATAAATTTTTTGCCCGCTTTATTGCCAATTTTAAAATACATAATGCAAGGGGGCTTTTTTTTATACACATACTACATTACTTGTCAGCGTATACAGTTTATTACGAATTATATTCTGAATCGATTTGAATTTAAATATCTACATTAATTTGTTTGAAGTTTGTTCATGCTTTTTGTGTGAACAATCTTCAGGCTATGATTAGGAGAATATTATGATGAAATTTGTTTCCTACTTTTAAAATATAAAACATAAATAATTTTTACAAACACTCCTTGCAAAATGGAATATTTTTCCAAAAAAAAAGCAATTGATTAAATATGAATTATTTACTTATGAGGAAAATTTGTAGTTTTGATTTTTGACTTATATTAAAAATATGGTGTAAGATATTTAAAAGTCAGTCCGAATGATTGCAACATTCTGCTATGATGGTACATAGAATAAATTTTTATAACCTCCACCCAGAGTTTGATGGTGCATTTCTTTTATCATTACGTTTGTAATGCCTAAAAAGAAGCTTGGAAAACCCTAGAAAATGTATATATTCTTGATTAGCATCAACTTCTGAAACGATTTAAACATGTCTGTGCGTCTGTCTGTTGTAAATATTCTCCTGGTGGTAAAATTTGAGATAACGAGCTCAAATTTGGCATTTGAAACATTGGAAGCTCATTCGCTCAGGTTGTAATCGAAATTAAGCCAAATCGGTTAAAGTAAAGCAGTTAGACTGCTGAAATTTTTTCACTTTTGTAAAAAGCAAATCCATCAAAATTACTTAAATCGGCTAAGCCTTTCAAAAATTATACAAAGTCAAATTTTTCCCTATCGTTTTTTCAGTTTTTTTACCCATAAAGCTTTAAAGCTACGATCTACAGAAAGTTGACACTTTGAACTAATATAAAAAGTATCGCTCTAAAATAGATGTACAAAAATGATTTGAACCGGCTACGTCTGGCAGGAGCTATACAATATCAAATTTCGCATTCCTTTTTTTTTTAAGTTTTTGTCATGTACACATTGATGGTCGGTATCCAAGATTTGGTTAAATATAAAATCTTAGGCAACTCAGAAGTAATAAATTAAAGAATTAAAAAAAGCGGAAAAAATTGAAATAGTATTGTCTTACACTTTTGAAAATGCTAATAGCTCATTTATTTTATTCATGGCTTACTTTGGACGTGCCTTTTTGAAAAAATTGGCCTCAATTTTTATCTTGGACCTAAAAACTTCCATTTCAATCAATAAAATTTTTATGAAAAGGCTTTCGTTTGTTACACACAGACGGATGGGCAGACAAGGCTTCAAATAGCTTCAAGAAGTTTTTTGAAACATTTTGCAAAAAACAAAAAAAAAAGGTTTAACTCCTAATATTTGGGTGATAAGTACAAAAAATTTTTTTTGTTGTAATTGCATAAAATTCTAAGAATCATTAATTACAAGAATAATTCTAATAATAGTAGAAATAATAATTATAAAATATTCAGAAATCTTAGATTAAAAATAGAAGTAACGTAAAATTAATACAAATGAAAGTGTTTAATCATCAAAGAAAAGTATTTCCAAAATACGTTTCTGAACAGTTTTCCGTCGCTCTTTTGACATTTTTAGTAATTCGGTTGTCACTAATTCACCTAATAAATGTTCTGAACTACGTTGTAATTGGGCAGATTGAGATTGATGATGAATATGGTGTTGTTGTTGTGCTTGGTGGTGGTGCTGCTGCTGCTGCTGCTGTTGTTGTTGTTGTTGCAGTAATGGTGGTTGTGGCACTTGAAATTTATTAAATTGATTGTGATGTTGTTGATGTTGTTGTTGCTGTTGATGCATATGATGTTGCTGTTGCTGCTGTTGTTGTTGATGAGGTAATTGCTGATATAATTGAAATAGGAAATCAGCATTAGATGAGAACATATTTGTAGTTGCTGTTCCTGCTGATGAATTATTATTGTTATTATTGTGATGATTTTGTCGTTGCTGTTGTTGTTGTTGTTGGTGTTGTTGTTGATGCTGCTGCTGCTGTTGCATAGATGATACTGAAACGGCCGTTAATGAACTAAATGGATTATCAGGATGATCATTTAATATTGTTTGTGGATGCAATGGAATATCATTGCTATTTTCATCGGAATCAACATCTCTATCATCAACAAATTGTTGCGCATTATTATTTACAATCATATTATTATTATCGGTACCGTTATTGTTGTTGCTACTGTTATTTATTACATCAGTATTACAATGACTTTCACGGCTGTTATTATCATTATGTTGTGATGAGCTGACTCTTGGTTTTTTCATACTGAATTGGCTATTTGTGGATGACCCTAAATCATCTGAATGAGAACCACTAAAGCTTGGATTATTCATATTTTGGTGATTGTGATGATGATTATTGTTGTTGCTGTTGTTGTTGTTAATACTATTAGTACTCGCATTTGTTAGATTATTTGAATTGGAATGAACAACGGTCGATTGTAGTGTCATATTGTTGTTGTTGGGAGAATGATCAATATTCGTCATACCATTTTGATTTACGCCAGTTAATGGAGATGATAATGGTGACTTTATAGAGGACGATGATGATGGCGGTGGGGGTGGTATGGCACCATTGTGTGCATTATGTGCCGTACTACTTTCGTCCAGTGCACTGTCAGTATGCGCTTCTCTAAAATGATGATCCGAAAAATTTTGCGTTGAATCGACCATAGCTGCTGCAGCCGCCACAGCGGCTGCTTGTTGTTGTATTTGTGTTTGTGAAAGTTGTTGTTGCAATTGCTGAGAAGCAACAGCTGCTGCAAAGTCGCGAAAAACTTGATCCGCTTCAATTTTCACGCGACTATCGCACGTCTCGAGCACTGTAGCTGCTGAATTTAAAGCACTCATTGAATGCTGCTGCTGCGATGTTTGTTGATCTGTTTGTTGTACATGTGCATGCCCATGAGGATGCAAATGATGACTGTTGTGATTACTGCCAAAATGATTTAGATTTTTTATTGAACTATTCGATTTGGAATCTATGTTGTAATCATTAAACTGATTTGAACTGTTTGCGGAATGAGGTGATGTCAAAAAGTTCGGTACATTGCGATACGATTTACGGGGTTGGATATGCTGGTCTAAGAATTTCATTTTCTCCAAATATGGACGCGACAAGTGTTCATAAACCGGCGGGTCACCCTGTTTCCGTTGCGACACGTAGCGCTCTCTTAAATATTTCCAACGTTTTTTACATGTTTCCACTGATAGAATTAAAAAAGGGTATCTTAATAATAAAATAAATAGAAAGAAACTTATATTTGACTAGGGCCAAATCTTAAGAACCCACCATCCAGATTTTGCAGTATTTGCCACCTATAACTTATGTAAAAAAAAAGAATTACGTGGATATATGAAGTACTATAATTGTGCATGGACATGGCCGATTGTTTCCCACTAGGAAAAAGTAATGTATGCAAATTTGAAATGGAATGTCTTGTGCAATTGTATTAACAATATAAACCAGTAAGAAAATTATATTTGGCTGGAGCCAAATCTTGGATACCCACCATCCAGACTCCATGATATTTTTATTCAAAGCCTGTTTCAGTTTCTTCAGTAGCAAATAGAAAACGTAAACATAAAAAATGAAAATTTAGTATTGTATAATTTCATGCAGGCGCATTCAATTTGCATGAATTTCGAACAGATATTGTAGACCAATAGCCTACCTACTTGTGCAAAATTTCAGCTCTCTATTTTTAACACTTTGAAGATGATGATCAAATTTTTTTTTAAAAATATGTGGTGTTTCGTTTTATGTTGCACTGCTTGTCCTTTGACCTATATTGTAGAGGGTATAAAAATGCAGCATAAATGTGTTATATCGTGTAATTTGAGTATACTTCATGTATTATAATCAGATATTACAAGTAAATACGAAAACTCTCAATTGCCTGTTCTTAATCTTTTGTGAATAAAAATTGAATCACAAGAAGAAAACAAAGGCGATTCTGTTTTAGGGCATGCCGTTCAATCAATATAGCACATTTTTAATATTAACCTGCTTGAAAAAACCAGATGAATCAACCAACCAAAAGCTAGAACATACAAGCGGACAAACGAACATGGCTACATCGATTTAGTGATTAAATATTAATCAAGTCTATGTGTAATTTATAAGACCACAGACCTTTTTTATGGAATGTTGCGAACGATAATTAAATCTTTAGTTGATGAGTACAAAAACGAAATATTTCTTAGCATAGATGTAACATTTACCATCACTTCTTAATTTAATGGCAATTACGTGCCACGCTTCGTCTTTTGTTTCATATTTATTACCACTGCCAGGTCCATGACCATTGCCACCATTTAAATAGTATTTTTGCCGATTATATATGACGGCATGTTCGGCCACTTCATCAATTAATTTCTCATCCATCATTAATATTTCGCATATAAATCGCACACACACACTCTTCCAGCTGTGTTATTACCGCTGCAAACTCGAATCTTTTTCCACAGTGTACAGTGCCTTTCTATTGAAATGATTTATTTACCAATTTTTTTGATAAATCTATAAACATGCTTTTTGTTTTTGTTGTTTTATTTTCACAATTTGCTTTTATTTAATTTCTGCCATTGTAAGAAAAAAGCTTAATTTTTAATTTATATAAATTTTTTTCCCTAACAACAACAAACCAAAACAAATAATTGATTAAAGTGAAGTTAGCTGTACACTAATTACTAATTAATAGTTTAATTATTTACATAGTGTGTGTTTAATTTTGCAAAACTATATTTTTCCTTGAGTAACGATTCCGTTTACAAATGTTGTGAATTGTTCATTTCTTTGTGTTATCCATTCATGATGGTTTACATATTGTAAACTAGAAGAAGAGTTTTTAGCGTTTGCTACATTTTTTTTACTTTAAACTTCTTGTGTAGGAAGCAATTAATAATTAATTGAAAGCCTGGAGTGCCATAGTTTTATTAGAAGAATTTGCAAACCATTTAATAAACACAGCACGATTATCTGATAATTCTGTATCAAAAAAGTAGAAAAAGAAAAATAAAAACAATAAGTGCGAAATTTATGTTTGACAGCAGACAAATCAGATTCAGTCTTGTTCTAAAGGTAAAACGTAGTAGTGCATTTTTAATACAAAAATCTTTTAATACGAAAATGTATTTGGATATAACTAATTTACTATCGCCAATCTGCTTCTGTTTGACTTACAGGGTAATGACAAAAAACCGTAAATTTGTACATGGAAGAGCACAGATATTGTAAGTTCAGGGTTTATTGTGGTCGTATCCTCTAACGAATGTGATATATTTTCAACACCAAATTGACCACTTCATTAAAAATTATTACTATTTTTAATAAATTTAGTGTCGAAGTGTCTATTTTGACGTACAGACAGACAGATACACACACACAGAGAATATAAAGTTTTACATTTAATTATGACTAATTTGAATGTATGGCGATTTCTTCTGGATGCCAGCTATAATAATCTTGAAAGCTCTAAAACTAATTGTACTAATTTTCTATCTTACCAAAATTGTGCGTGTGATTCTCCGTACATGTATTGGGACAAATCTTAAAGCGAACATCTAATGGCTGCTCAGCTATTATTTCCAGGCGTGGAAAAGTTGTATTGTTATTACTGTCGTTGTCAATGGCTGGAAGTGAATGATAGATTATACTATTTTAGTTACTACAATTTCCTTTCATAATTCATTGCCCTAAATATATAAGAACTGTAATCTTTATTTTATTTAGGATAAAAAAGATCATTTGTTAAAGATTTCGTTATATCTTTATTGATCTGTGTTTTTGTTTTTGATGTTATGAGTCTTGTTCTTTGTATTTGTATTGTTTTCCTATTATGATGTGGTTGTGGTAATATCGGTTCAAATTCGGTTACATTATTATGTCATAACTGGATACAATTTTGTGTTGCCGCTGCTTCTAGCTCTTCATTCTTAGCCATGGTAAGATGTGTTGGATTTTAATTTGTATCACACAAACAGTTTCTTGTTGCTTCATTTTTTCATTTTTAATTTGCCTGACATATTTCCACACGATTCGATTAATTAGTCACTTTCAATAGCGGAACGCGTTTGTCTATTGCGTAAATGCCTTTTCTTGGAAATTGTGTAACGTTTTCTACGAATTAGCTGAATATTTTCGATTTATAATTGGAATCGTAATCGCAATCGCAATTAACGAACTCTTCTTTTTTACATAAATCAATTCCATTATATTGATTTTGTGTATTTGTATTTTGTTTTCCTGTTCCTGTTGCTCTGGTTGTTGCTATTGTTGTTTTTGTGTTTGTATCAATCATTCCCAAAGTGTTCAATGTTTCATACGTATCTGAAGGTGTATTCAATAGATGCAAGTAGTACAAATTATCTATAAATTATTAAAAATCACTAAAATAATCCTACAGATAAATAATAGATAATAGACAAATAATTTTCATGTATACCCTAACGCCCAATTAATTTGGATGATTGTGTGTGTCAGAATTTACGTAATAGAAAAAGTATTTAGGGCAAGAGTAATTTGTGAATGCGTTTAAAACACTGTGCATTGTTGAATCTACAAGCCGTATCTTGTTAAATAGATGTGTATGGTCTCAAGTGTGAATTTCATTGACAAAGGAAGAAAGAAGGAAACTTTATATTTGCTTTTGCTTTTTTATATTAGAAGACATGGTGTATAGGGTATGTACAAGTTCTCATTGATAATAAGGCTTTAACAAGTTAAATTTTTTAAAATAAATTTTTTGTAAATTTATGACGCTTTATTTAAGAATAACGTACCTGTAATATTTTCTATACGATTAATTATTTCTGTTGTTGGTATTAGCAAAGATTTATCATAATCATCTTTATCATCGCTTTCACTGTCCTTATTATCATAATCATCTTCATCATCTATATCATTTTTAGCTGTTGTTATAGTCAATGATTCAATTGCAGTAACTTCCGTGGTACCAAATACTGAGAAATCATTTTTATCTAATTTGATTATTTTTTCTGGTATTATTTCCAGTGAAGATAATTCTATGGATTCATCACCACTTGTATCATCCGAGTTATTATCCTCGTCGATGTATTCTGTTAAAAGTAAAAAATATTTAACAATAATCAAATACAATTTGCTTCAAAAATACAGCCTGTGATTGGTCGTTGTTCCTATAAAAAAAAAAATTATAATTTGTTTTTTATGGAAGTCATCACATTTTTCATATTAGACTAATCAAAAATTTTTAATTTCCCACCTTGTCATTATTTTTTTTATATTTATTTATTTACTTATTTACTTATTTATTTTGGAATTAATTTCTTCATAATTGATATGTACTTTATAATAATTATACCTGTTTCTGCAAAAGAAGTAGAGTTAAGAAGTGTTCCAAAACCCTTTCTTTTGGGAAGTACTGTTATAAACTCTTCAAAATTTACAGGATCATCCTCATCAACTTCTTCTTCATCGTCTGCGTTATTGTCATCATCATTTTCATCATTTTTTTGTGTAGTACTAGCCAAGTTGTCTACTGATGATGGTATTGAAATTTTCAAAGATGTTGGCGTGGTAGTATCATGCGCCTCTATATTTTTGATGGAAACCATCTCTAATGTAAAATTGAAATGTGAAATGATTTGTAATAAAATGTTGTGAAATTTCACTCAATGAATATAATGAATATAAATAAGGTCCAAAAAATAATCTTACGAATTTACCTCCACTTCGATTTGATAATGTTATCGGTATAATCGTTTCCGTTGGATAACTGACATCTTCTATAGTAATCCCATCAAAATGTGATTGTTGTATAGTTAATGGTAATGGTATAACTTTTGGCATTGGTCTTGCTTCTGGTCTTGACAATTGCATTGATAATGATTGCGTATTGTACCAGTTAACTGGTATGCAATCGCATAAAACTTTTTGTTTAGGTAAACACTTGCCTTTCAGTGTATCATAAAACATATCTTTTGGACATCTATATATGAAATGGATAAATATTATTAGAACTTTGTCTTCTATAGCATGATGTGCGTTATATCATCTAATTTATATGTGGATATGGACTCACTTGTAACGAATTTGTAAGAAGATGCCATTCGGTTGAATATCACACTTGTAATACAAAGAACAATCGATAGGTGAACGATATGTACCAATTTGTAAGCATATGGGAAAATCATCTGATGTCTTTTGTGTTATTTGTGTTTCGTTTATGGTAATTTGTGTTGTTATACATTGTTTACCCATAACACAAATTCGATCGTTTGGTGAGAATATCATGTTACTTGGACAAACGAATATCTTAATTTTTAATTCTTCATTGCATTTATAATAAATATGACAATCGGAATAAATTGGATAAGATCCTGCCATTTTACAATTTGGTATATAATCAGGTGTGGGTTGTAAAACACATTGATTTAATGTACTATTAAAAATCTAATAATTAAAAATTCGAGAGAATAAATATAAAAATTATTAATTCAATAAAATCGCATATAGAAATTACAGCGATCACTTTATACAGAAAGAGAATGAGAATTGGAATGTGAAATCGCATAAAATAACTTTATTAATTTTTACAACAAAATTAGTTTCATTTCTAATGAATTAACTTTCCTCATAAACATGAATTTATATAAAAGACATTTTAAACGATTTAGAAGTTTAGACTTTCCATAGAAAGCAGCTGCAAAAGTTTCATAAAATGAATTTATTGATTTGCATTAATTTCATTCAAAATCTAAATGAATTTTATTACAAATAACAAAATGTCTTTATTTATTGCCCCAACTCCCTTCGAATGCAATTTAATTCCAAATGATCTGAAGATATAGATGGAATCGCTTAAATGTATATTGCCTTACCTGTAGATTATGACATTTAGCAAATATAACGCTATCTGCTTTACAAACATAATAATATTGTGGTAATACCGGATGGGCTTTTAGTCCAAGAAAATTCTGCGAACAGCGTTTATACTTTAATTAAAAAAAAAAAAGGAAGAACAAAATAAAGTACACTTTTAAAATGAATTCAATGAACTTTTATTTTTAAAGCACTTACATAATCGACAAAGATTGGTGTACCACCAGCTGGAAATGGCTGTAACATACCTTTTCTATGATCATAATATGAACCTGGTGACAAATATATTTTTGGAGCCTAAGAGTATATAATTTATGTTGAATATTATTAATTGAAATATTAAAAATTTGAATTAATCAAATTATATAACGATAACGTTTATACGATTTGCATAAGAAGTCTAAATGAAGAATTATTTGCTTTTTTTGATACACGCCTTTTTCAATAACAGCCTTATAACCTGCTACATACCTGTTGTGGATGATAATAATAATAAATGTATTGTGCTGGTTCAGTTTGTGTCGGCATTTGATAATAATATGGCTTTTGGTCGTATTCCATGTATTGGCCATATCCATGGACTTGATCAACACAATTATTCAATGACACTATTATGGTAATTGTTATTATTAAAAAATTCATTTTCATTTGTAAACAGTTATGTACTAACTAATACATTAATTCCTATTCAAGAATTTACTTTTTCTAATTTTTTTTTTTGGAATTTCTTCACTTTAACCTGAAGAAATTTTATCAGTGCTATTTAATTTTCTATTAATTAGTTTATTTATTTATTTCTATTTATAAATAAATTATAATTTTGATTATGAATAAATTTCTTTTTTAAGGACAGTTCTTTTCTATACGTTTTAAGTACACGAAGTGTTGGCGAAATTATACATAAGCACAGTTTTATAACGGTCGCTTAAATAGGATTTCGGTCGACTCTTCATTACTTCATTACTTTCTTTTATACATATTTTTTTTCTGCTTATTATTGTTGTTTTATTTTGCTTATGTTTTTTTTTTTGTTGCTTTTGTACCGTTATGTTTTTTATTTTAGTGAAGCGGCATACATTCAACGCTCAATTTTTAAATGTTTTGCACAACAACTTCTCAAATCAAGCTCTCTTTGTCATACATACATATTTTTTTGTGCTTATATAATTTGGCGCATTGTACTCTGTTTATCTTTTGCTTATGCTCTGCTTCTATTTTCTTGTGCTTTTCTTATTTTATAACAACTTTTTTTTTTAAATGTATCAATTTTCATTTTCATTCTTGTTTTTGTTTGTTTTTTGAGATTTCTATAATTTTTTATAATTGTTTTGTTTGTTTGCAAATTTGTAATTAGAATAAGGAAGGGAGTAGTAATGGCAAAAGAAAAACAAATAAATGAAAATTGAAATGTGATGAAATTTGATGGTCAAGTATTTAATTGCATAACAATAATAATAATAGTAATAGTAAAAAAAAAATAATAATAAAAATAGTAAAAATGGTAAATGGCATAGAAAATTGACAAGTTTCTAGTGGAGCATTTTGTATGTGACTTATCACATATTTTTCAATTATTCTCTACTCATTCCCAGTTATATTCATATTTCATACCATCTACATTTTGTTGTGGCAATAAAAATATACATATAAAATGGCCTTAAACATTTAACATGTAACATTTTGTTGACATTTGTCAATGTTTTTCCATCTGTCAACATTTTTATATCTCTTGTATGGTATTTGTCTGTTCATTTGCTTATTCTCATTTTAATTTCAGAAAATTATTAACAAATTTTTAGTAAAATTATAACATCATAATTTTTGATTTGGTCGATGACGTTAAAACATAGATTACAGAAACGTAGAGTACGGTAAAACGAACTTAAATGTTAAGCATTAAATGAAATTGTAACGTATTGAAAAGATTTTTAAGAAGAATAAGAAAATAATAAATGCAGTAAAGGTATTTGAATCAAGAAAGGATCTAAATAAATTCTATCGGCCAAGATGTTTATGGAAAACTAGCTAGGAAAAATATTTTAAAATTATTAAAATTTATAAAAAGTTGCAGGAGATGTAAATTTTGTTTTATTTAAAATTAAGATTTTTTATTCGAAAAATAATTGTCATGCATCTTGTTAAAAAAAATTTAAGTGTCATGTCACTTTTATAGATCGTTGGCATTCTGAATATGCCACACCATATCCAGAAAAAATTTGCTGAAAAATGATACAATTTAAAGGGATTTTTTTTCTTTTAAAGGTGAAGAGAGCTGACTACTGAGGCAAGGAAGCTTTTTCCGATATTAAAATGAATAATTGTTATTAATTTTATGTTACGCAAAAATTAATTGCCTTTAATTCAAGGAAAGGGAAGCTTATACCTGTCATTCAGAAAATCTATGAATAAAGTATTTTTTATTGTATTGAAATTTTTTTCATATTAAACAGTGTGCACAGTGCACAGTGCACAGTGGGTAATTGATATGCTGTAAACACAACATGCCAAAATGAGTTTATAGCAAAATACAAATAGAACATTGAAAAAAAGAAAAATTCTAAAAGATTTTGATTGGCCACTTTCGTTAACACTTTGAATTTTTTTCCGCTCATTTAAATTTTTGGGTGTTTGGCAAAGGGAAAAAACCACATCAAGGAACAAAATGTGCAATGATTTTAACAGTCTAAAGCAGTCTTAATCAGTCTAAAGCGCAGAAAATTTAGGAATGGTTTGATTTTAATATTTGTTTGCTTTACAAATTTTTGTGCGCGACATATATTTCTTGATTCTTGGTCTCTCTCTCTTTCTCTAGCTTTCTTACTCTTTCTATGTAACAATCATTCGGATTTATGTTAAAAATCTATTTTTGTAGAAAATGTTTTGATGATGGAACCAAAGAGACTGAAATTGAAATAGTTGCGAATATGAAATGAAAATGAAATGAAATGAAATGAGACGATATGAGGAAATTATGCAAAATTATAAGAATTGCACGTACACGACAAGCTCTTTTATTTTTTATTCATATAGAAAAAAATTCATTTGTCTGAAAAGTAATATAAAAAAAAAACCAAAGGAAACAAAATAGAAGAAAAAGAAAAGTATATCAAAATTTTGTGGTAAGTTGGAACCGATGCCATTTTACTATGCCGCATACAATAATTGAAGCATAAAATTTTCTTCTAAAATTGAAGCATAATTCAAAAAAATGTGGTGTGCTAAGTGCTAAGTTCATTCAAGGTATAATTTACAAAAAAGGGGCACAGGCCTTAGAATGAATATTTGCTATAAGTGGACTTAATCAAACGGCTGCAATGAAATGCAAAGGATTAAATTACATCTAATGTAAAATGTCCTACCGAAAGGCAATATACTTGTCCTACATAAATTTACATCTCATGTAACTTAACATCTTTAAGTGGACTTCACTTTTCTCTCTTGAATTATGCTTGAGACCGTTCGTTGTTTAAGGTAAGTGGTATGGCATTTAGTTAGCCAACTGAATAATCGTGTTATGATTATTTGAATGATGATAAGCAACGCAACCACAAATTTACATTTAGTAATATTAAGTCGAACTATAAGTTTCCGATAGCGTAACATATACTTTTAATTTCTGCTTAAAAATTTCTTATATATATTGAATCATCCCAAATCAATTAATAATATTAATGATTAAATTATGATAATAATTTCATAAAATCTTAATCGTTTCATAATTTTTAATAAATAAATTTTTTTTGGTAGAAAGATTATTTGTAATGGAGAAGAAATTGAATGAATGAATATTTTCTTCAAACATTTTGAAAATTCATGTAGTAAACAAATCTTCAATTCAATATTTTGTAGCACCAGTTAGCACGAGGTATCGGTCTAAAAAGACGAAACTGAGTATCAAAATCAATTTTTTATTTTTTTTTTGTTTTTTTTATTTTTATGAATTTTTTATATTCTTTTGAAAATGTAACTCTTTTCTTTTTTCTTTTTTTTTATTGATTTAAGTTTCCCATTTCTTTAATATGTTTTATGTATTATTTTTAAAAAATAAATTTTTAGATAAATTTATATGTACGTAAAACCATAGAATAATATGCGCATTTTATTATACGAAATACTTAAATTATTATCTTTGGATATATTTTGTTATATGCGATTGTTACTCGAAAAATATTATTTTTTTGTAAAATCAGTTAAAAAAAATTAATACAACGTGGAATAATTTTACGTTAAATATTTAGATATTAAAAGATTCGAAAAAAATTATGCAAGAAGAATAATAATAAATTAGCAATTAGTAAAGTCTGCCAGTGCGGACTATGGAAAACTCTAAATATTTCGCTTAACATGATTAGAAAGTCAAAAATATCATATATTTTTTTTTATTATTTTTTTGAAGAATTTGAATAATTGAAATTTGAAGAATGACAAAGATTTTTTAACAATAAACTTTAAATATGGTTTTTTTTACGTTTTACTGTGGTGATGTTCGTTAGGGAAATGTGTATACAAAGAAGTGATTAAGAAAGCACGTGAAATGAAACAATTTTTTAAATTCGTTCCTTTGGATGAGCTCGTTATACAAGAGAAGGGTTTCAGGAAGCTGGTTTAGAATTTTTTACATAAAATAGTGTACACAGAATCCTGCTAAGACATATCGAAAATTGTAAAAATCTAAAATGAAATAATTTCAAGGAGGGCTGATTGTAGATCAAAACAAATTGGTTCATGTATGATCATTTTCAATTGGTGCTATGCCTAACATATTTTATTAAGGTATTTTGCAAAATGCAACATATAATTTAACAATAAAATCTGATCAGGCGAAGAGATAAGTCTTAGCCAATGCAGGAATGCAGGCAATGCATTTTGCCTCTATGGGTATAAAAAATGCGGTGTGTTTATCGCCCCATCAATTTATTATTTCCTTTAGCGTGCAATTGTTGTAGATCTAATAAAGAAAAATTCAGGATAACAAAGACGAAAAGACTTAATAGCAGGAGACAGTTGAGTAAAAATTATTTCAAGGTAAAGATATGATTATTGAAAATTCTTATTACAGATTAATACTGTTTGGATAAAAGAAATGATTCTATAAATAAATAGTCTTTTACTTTTCTCGTTTTATTATTATTATTTCTTTTTCGTTTCAATCCACTTTTTTCCACTTAAGGAAGCAAAATTTGAAAAGAGAATTCTTTGTATGTTTGGTAGAAGGAATGTCGTGAAATCTAAATATAATAAATGTGCGCCATAATTGAGACAATGATCCTTTTTTTTGGTATTTAATTTTATCGATTAATATTAGAAAATTTTCATGGGACATTTTGATCAATGTATTATAATGATTATATTTAAAAAATTTTTACATTAATCGATGGTTTAATGTATTAATTAAGAATAATAATAATAAGTTTATATTATATTTTTTGTTGCTGTTGTATCTGTTGTTGTTGCTGTAGATTTTGTTCAGTTCCATTTATATCAGTAGTATCTAAACTGCGAAGAGATCTAATATCAAATATTAAATTATATCGAAGAAATTGAAAAGAAATATAAAAAAGTTTAATTAGACGATTTATTAATCGATTGGAATCAACTATTTAATATATCACATGGGCGAAAATTTACCATTCTCCAGAGTATAAGACAAAAGAGAATTGAATGTCGAAAAGTATACAAACCTTGAACGTTCGAAAAGTGATGGATCTGTGTAAATTGGTTCACTAGGGTCATCGAATAGATTATTATTACAATTGATACGCCTAGGATTCATAACCTGTATTTGACACATACGAGCCAGATTTCTTCATTGTTTGTTACAGAAAGATTATTACTGATTCATTTTTCTTTGCGTGTGCAAAAATTCTAGCTAGAAAATCTAACTCATTCAACTTACCCCGTAGCGAATGTTTTATGTAAACTATTACCGAATATAGCTGCTGTATTTATGCGAAATGAATTTATGCCATTGACGGTTCCAGTAGTAGTAACATTACGTTGACTACTACGTCCATTTATTGTATTAGCAGCACTTGGTATATGATGACCGCCAATTTCATTGAAACGTTCATGGTGTGTTCGTAACGATGAATTATTACCGATGGAATGCGATGATGGGGAATTAGGATCAGCTAAATAATTTTTGGACATTATTACCCAGTAACGCCGATACGCTAAACCGGCCATTAGGGTTATGCTTAATAGTAATATAAGCAATAATATGATGGCTGTTAAAAGGCCATTATTATATTCGGAAGGTGTTAAGCAAACGGTTTCAATTGGTGCCCTTAATTTACGCGGATAAGCATCTCTATCAATTTCTTCACGACTTTCAAATACCTCAATCATTTCTCTAACTTGTTCAGGCTCTTCTAAATCATTATTCATGATATTATCTATAACGTAATAATAAAATACAATAATTCGCGTACAAAAAGAGAATTTTTTAAAATATTAGAAAACATACTTGTCCCTGTATCATCCAAGGCCATAATAACGTTAGTCGTATCATTAAATTCTATTTTCATTTCGTTATTATCATTGGTAATGTCATAGTTTTTATCTACGCTTTTCTTATAATTTTCCACTGAGATGGACTGATTCAAATCAATTGCATTACTAGGGCTAAGTAAAGATCGACGACGACGACGTTTGCCAAATGATTGTTCTTGTCGACCGGTTGGCCCTGGACAGTAGGCTGGCTGACAACCATCACGACATGTACGTACGGTAGCTTCGAACACCAAAAAATTTGACTCTGGTATTTTGAATGCATTAAATCTTGCCTCCAATGTATCACCATCACGAGATTTATCTAATTCGGGAAATACATACGGATCTACGGGGCAACTGTGTTATAGGAAAAATAAATATAATACCATACCGGGTCGTATAATATTGCCGTAATGTTTAAAGAAAAACTTATATGTTATGTTTTTTACCCGAAACGATCTATTAGTTGTATACTACGTCCAGAATATGGATCACGGGCCACAACGTTTGTAGCAAATATATCTGTAGCATGATTATAACCATCCAATGCTTCCAACCGGAAGGTAAGTGGATCTCCAACAGCAATGGTTGTTGTGGGCCTACCCTGATATAAAATACTTAAACGTACTTTAGAGCTGATTGTATTTTCAGCTGGTAAATATTCAATTGGTATTGGACTGCCAGATCTAATAAGAAAATAATAAACATAAAACCAAAATAATACTAATATTGAATAATGTAACACAATTGCAATGGAATACAATAAAACTTGTAATGATTAAAGTGAAATGTACAATTAATTTTTTAAGTATTATGTAAGAAATGCTTCATTCACATTTCATCATGTTTAAGATGTCATTTGAATTAAGCGAAGAACTTAATATCAACCTGAAATTTAAAGCTCATTCTAAGTTTATCAAATTGCAAAATTTCTTGTGCTTTCTTTGTTTAAAAAAAATTTTCATGTAAATGTTGAGTTCTATGAACAGGTAAGTGTCTTGCATAAAAGTTTTGTTTGTTCTTTTTTATTACAAAAAGCTTTCAAGTTTATAAATTGCATTGATTTAATTTAACCGTTTACATATACATCGAATAGCTGTAGTTGTGTTGTTGGTGGGGGCACTAACATACCCTGCTCCAATGTAACCAGATGTCACAATGGCTTCGCCAGCACTACGAAAGATACAAGTTAAATTATAACGTTTGTCACGACTCGTTTGAACGTTATCGGAAAATTGGACGACAACAATATTCGTCAAAGTATCCCCATACTGCCAATTAAAATCGAAGTGGAAATTGAAATTAAACTTAAATAATAATTGAAAATTAATAGGAAAATGAGGATGATTACATGGCATTTACCTTTTGTGTACCACAATCTGGATAACCTTGTGGGCCACTTATCCTTAATACGTTGACTGTACCGCCATTACCGCGAAAAAAGCATCTATCATAGTATCCGTATGTATAAATGCGACCGATAAAGCTTTCCGGTGTGCGTATTGTGAATTCCATACCTTCTTCATTGCAAGTTTGGGTAACATCCATACATTCACCATCATTACGTTCAACACTACGTTCATAGAAATCATAATTGGCGGCATCGAATAAATTTGGATCATGTAGATCTAATTCTCTAGAATCACGATCGCTTAATTCACAATTGGGTACATCTCTTTCATCATACTTTGAAGCAGCAATATCTCTTTTTATTGTGTAAGGGAATTACATAAAATGTTGCAAATTTTCCCATTTATTAATTTAGAAATTCCTTGATTGAGCATTAAAATGGTATACGTACCTATAATTGAAACTGCGACAAATGAAATCTCGATTTTCTACACATTCACGTTCACATTGTATAAGAGATGGCACAACGAGAACTCTTCTAATGAAAGGCCGTCGCATTTTATGGCGGGCTGCAATTTGTTTAAAATTATCACTCTCTTCACATCTGGTAATAGGAGGGCGTGGTATGTTATCTGGAGTAGAACCGCTATAATATGGTAATTGTGGTGCTGGTAATGGACCTGCAGCTGGATGATCATTGGGTAAAGGGCCTAACGCTCCGCCATGATATGGACGATGGAAGTGTCCACCTTCATAAAGTGGATAACCAGCTGAACCAGTACTGGGTCCTGGTATAGGCCTCCTAAGAAGACCACCCAAAGATCTATGGTAATCAGGATCATAAACGTGAAAACGATCACCATATCGTTCTTCATAGTCATTGTCATAAACTGAACTGTGAAGTGGAGGAGGAGGAGGTAGACGATATCCTATAACAAAGATTTATATATATTCATATATATACATATATTTCTGACTCATTATACCATTATAGTTAATGTAAAAGTTTATTTGTAATGGTTTTAAAATGAAAATGTAATTAATTAGAAATATGTTATAGAAACAAGTGTGTACCTGGTCTATTAGAACCACTAAAACGATTACCATATTTGTATATATCTATTGAATAACGGTCTGTACCAATAGGAAAGCGATTCGGTGATGTTGGATACTTATTCGAAGGTGTAGGCGGTTCCAATGGTGACAGAGGATAACGTTTCGCTGATTCTGGTTCTGGTCGTCTAGCATTATGAAGTATTTCCTCTGGGGGAGCTGGATATCTACCATCTGGACGATAATGTGATGATGCAATATCATGTGGTGATTCTGCAACTACAGGGTACCGTGAATCATAAGACGATGGACGGAATCGTCTATCGGGAAAAATGTCTTCTAATGGTACATCACGTCCCGTAAAACTACTGATAGGTTCTCGAGTAGATGGATAACGTTCTGGAAATCTATTCGGATATCGTTCCCGTCTTGGCGTTGTATGAGATCGGCTATCATCGGGTGGGTAAGGTCTGGCATGTGGCAATTCGTTATCATTTAGTGTAGGATAGCGCCCACTACGTCCATTATGCGGAAGATATAGAGCATAGCGATCAGTTAATAAATAATTCAGATATTGATTTTGATCATAATCTGTTGCAACTGGATAACGTTCATCATGACGGTTTCTATGTGGTATTATATGTGGATATTCAAATGGATAACGTCCAGGCAATTTTCCCCGAAAGCGACCACGTATGTATTGCTCATCTAACAAGGGATTATAGATACCTCTATTATTATTAAACAAACGATGATCATCTTCAGCCGGATATCTATCACCATCATTTAAATAATGATTTCTATTACTATCTAAAGGATAACGATTATCACCATATGGACTGTGATATGGGAAACGATCACGTTCGCGGTCTTGATGTCGATGAGGATCCCTATCAAAATAATCATAGCCACCAGGGTAACGGTAACCAGCATCACCGCCATATAATCCAGGATGATATGGATATTGGTCTACATATTATTACATTAGTACAACAATTTTTGATTGTTATTGATAAGTAAAGTTTTAGCATTAGTTTAATGATGGTGAACTTATAATTTATAACGCCAAAGCATAAACAATTGAAATTATAACAATTTAGAAATTAGTTTGAGCTTATGCTTAACGAAAGCAAAAGAAGCGAAATATATGATTTTTAAAAGACCAAAAACAAATTGTACCATAATCTTTGGAAATTGGATAACGATCATAAGGAAAACGGCCATAATTGCCACCACCATTTCCGCCATATTTGCTACCAGTTGTACCACTTCCGCCACCATAACGATCTTTCTTTTTATTGGAATCACGCCAATTTGAATCACCAGGACGGTGGCCATTATTTGGACCAGAACCAACGCCATTATGTTCATCATGATCGGCGCCATCAATAACATTCACTGAAATTTCACATATTCAGTTGTTTATAAATTTTAATTGTAAGATGGACAATGAATCTTATGTATATGAATACGTACACATTAAATTCTCATAGTAATCATAATCGGCATCATAAATAATACGCATACCATCTTTCTGATTATAACGACTTAAACGGCATGAACGAAACCGATCACTATATACGGCAGATCTGGTAATGCATAAATACATGGAATTATAACATTTATCGTGCTATTTTATGCGCAAAAATAATGAAACTGTTACCGGCATTGAAAACTAGTTTGTCGAAGGCATTCATCTAAACATTCACTTAACGAACGTCCAGTTATTTCCGAATGGAATTCACCGCCGAGACGAGAATTGCGATAACGTTGAAATGCTGTATCTGGGCGACGTCCACTAGAAAACAGATGTGACGTTACCGAATTATCAGGATAATCTGCAGCCCGTTCTACATATACATACATATATTAAACATGAAAAGAGAGAGTGAGAGAGAGGGAGGGGAGAGAGAGAGAGAGAGAGAGAGCATGAAAAACGTTTATAAATAACGCTAAATGAAAATGTTTGCCTAATGCATTATTTAGATGGAACAAGCGTTACTTACGATTATCTAAGCATACTAAATCGTAAAAATGATGCGTTGGACTAGAACTAATACTGATATCATCTTTTTGTGAGATTGAATCCTCTTCGGAAAGTATGCATTGTTTAGTTTGATCATCATATTCTACCGAACGGCAAAAATATCTAAATAATTGTAATACAATAAAATTATTATTGTACAAAATACAATTTTCATTTCGATGATTAACTGAATTGTTCTCTATTTTATATTTCTACAAAACGAAATGAGACATTAAATAAATGAAATGATACTAACTTTTCAGCTCTCAAGCACATAGTCTGGCATTCTTCTAATGTCATATTGTTAAAAATATCTACTTCAAATGGTCCACCTAAACGTTTGTTCTCTTCTTTGACGAATACCGCTAAACCATCACATCGACGTTCGGCTTTAAAAATTGAATCAAATAACAAAAGTACGAAAAATGAAAATAAAATAACCACTTAACAAAAATAAGAAAAAAAAAATGGGGAGAAGTCAAAAAGTCAAAAAGAAGCATAAAAAAGTACGAAAATATGGCGAAAATGAAAAATTCTATTGATTAGGATAATTATTACAATTATAATTTATCACATTTTGCACTTACCATTTAAACAAGTATTTTCCAAATAATCGGAATTGGAATCATCTTCTAATAGATCAGGATGTGTCCGTCTTGTAAATCTTAAGACATACCAGTAAATATAAATTTTTATATTACACACACACACACACACACACACACACACACACACACACACACACACACACACACACACACACACACACACACGTATATATGTATATATATATAATTTGTGTATGTATTGATTTATATGCTAACTAACCTGCTGAGAAAACATGAGCGCATTGTAGAATCAAAATTAGCTGAACGGCATACAAATGTAAATTCGTTAAGACATTTGTCTTCACAATCTGATCTATTGGCAGCTGTTATCTTTTTATAAAGAATAAATATAAGTAAAAATTTAATATTCGATCTGGGCCGACTTACAAATACCTTACACCGCCTTGCCTAATATAATGAAAAAGCTGTAATTTTTTAATTATTTGGAAATTATTTAAAAGAGAGTGAAAAATGGACCAATCTGAATCAAATTCATTATATCAAATTATAAGGCAGTGCCAATTTTAATTAAAATCAATCCAAAATTCTAAATTTTTTTTGTATAAGGATATGGGTTGTGATTCTAAATTTTTATCTGATGTTAACCATTTTCAAAAGGGTTCGTCTCTGGGCCAAACCGAATCTTCATACCAAATTTAATATTAATATCTCAAAACTTGTCACCTGTAGATTGATAACAAGTTTACATGGGCAGACATCAGGCGGACAGAGATAGAGATAGACAGGCAGATTTAGAATTTACGATTTAGAATTTAGAATTTCAAGTATGGCACGTTTTCATTGTAAGAGAAATTATCTGAAATTTTAGAATTTTTTTTTTATATAGAACAAAATTGTTTTGATTTAAGGCGGAAGAGCATCTTAAATTTTTAAAAAAAATTCTACCATCTTAATCATATTATCATATGGTCGTTCTCTTTACAACAAAATATGTTTCAAATTTTATCAATATACTGTATGAATTACAGGCAGATGGACTGTGAAGACTGCTTCTAACTCGATTGATTTACCTTAAAATTGTTTTATCATAAATTTCAGTTCCACATAGTAATAATGACAAATAACAGTAGGCATACCTCTTTAATATCCGAAATGGGTAATTTCAGTTTTTTACGCGGATGTCGTTCAAATACATAACGGCGACTAGGGCACTCCCTTTCTGGACGGCTAGCTGAATAATTAGAATAATCATAATAACAATAGCAAAATAATGAATTTAACGTATTGTAAATGCTAAATTAAAATCATAGTAAAAACACACGATATAAAAATGAGAAACAACTTTATAATTAGTTGTGGGGGACTTTTAAATACGCTACACTACTGCCTAATGTGATTAAAGTCAAATTAAGAGAATTACAAGCCAACAAAATAAAAAAAAATTGTAAATTTTCAATTATTTAAAAAGTTCCTTATATGAGAGGAGATCCAAAAGCTATATCCAAATTTATAAACACACATTTTTTATTGGCGAAACACAAAACAGTACTAAATTTCGCAAAACTATATTTTAAAATCCAGCTTTTTATTTACCCATCTGAACTAAATTTGGTACACAATTTGGCGGACAGACAGTCCGCTAGTTTTAGAATTAGAAGCTGATACTGAATCGATTGCTATAAAAATATGTCAGTTTATCTCAACTAGTTTTGAGAGTTTTGGGCAAACAATTGCACACCACAATTGGTGTAGGGTATAAAAATACTGCATTAAATATAAAACTTAAATATAAAATATTAAGTATAATACAATAAATTCATAATGTAGTTAAGTTAATATTAAAATTTTTTGCCTTAATTAAATAAATACAGATAATGCAATGCCAAACGATCATTTTGAATTAACATTAAATTTTTATTCTGACAAAAGTAGGATTCTGATGGATGGTGGGATAATGATGGATGATATTAGATTTATCATAAAAAATTATAAGAATATGACAAAGCATGATATTAAGATAAATTGATGGAGTTAAATGCGATTGAATTGCGATAATGTAAAAGGCGATGTTAAAAAATGGGTCGAGAATAAGTTAAACTAAAAATGAAAAATTTCCATATCGCTATAGATTGTTATAACATGCATGCTAATAGTAGACTAGACGAAATTCGAAAGGGCCATGAATGAAATTTTATCAATATTTTACGATACCATTCAATAAGTGATCGTTTAATAAGTAAATAAAACATTATAAAAAAAGAAAAAACCTTTCATACATGTTAAGCAAATTTCATTGAAGTGAACACTGTTCGGTACGAGCATTAAACTGCCGATACCCTCTGGGCCAGCCTGTTCCGATGTTAAATAACATAAAGATTCTTCATATTCCATATTGCCGCCAAAGGCTGTTATACGGCTGCCAGGTTGAAAATCAAAACTTGTACAAGTCCTTACTAAATTATTGGTACCGGTACGATCACGTAAACATAAATCTTGACATTTCTCTAAAACGCGAAACGGTGGTGCCGTATCACGTACAACATCATCATCATAACCTTGTAATTGTTGATTGGGTAAACGTTCATAGAGGACACGGCCTAAACCATTTTTACATGTCGTTTGCGCTAGTTTTATTTAATTTTTTCGATTTTTTTTTTTTTTTTATATAAAGGAGTAAACATAAATATAACAACATAACATAATTTGAATAAGAATTTATTTGCGTTATATATAAAATTGTATATGTTTGAGTTCTGAAGTAAATACTTACCATATATAAGGGGTAATTGATATTGAAATATTGAATAATATGCAGTGATAATAAAAATATTTGTAAAGAATTTAAAATACTTTTGATACATTTTTGGTTTGAAGTTAAGCTTTATATTTAATTAATTTTATTTTCGGTTTAGTGGTTTTGTTTAATTTTGTTGCTTGAATATTTTAGTTTTGGTCTTTTTGCTTCTTTTTACGTTAGATATGACCTAATAATTTGAAATTAGATTAGACATAAACAAATCACTTAATCTCTTTATTTATTTATATTATTTTTCATATTTATTGTTAAGCAAAAAAAAAAAAGAGAAAAAAAACGAAAAAAAAAATGGAAGAAAGGATCTTTTACCGCATATATTTTAGAATGAATTTTTTTCGAATAAATTAAACTCCGGAAGTTTTATATCCGGTACCTTTGTGTACACTAACACTATCTTTTTCATTCTTTCACCTTAAATTTTATCTCTCTCTATCTCCCTTTTTCTCATTATCTGTCTATTATATGTCATTTTCTTTGTACAACACTGAAGTTGTTGAAGTTTTATATTTACGTTAACGAAGCGCAAAAATTAGTTCAAAGCTAAAGTTTATCTAGAAATCTTACAAAAAAAAAACCAAAAAAAAAGGGTAAAAATAATTAAATATTATTGCAAGAATAATAACAACAGCGGTAGCAACAATGACAACAGCAATCATTATAACACAAAAAAAAACTTTAATTTCAAAAAAAAAAACACCAAGAACAATAAGAACAACAAGAACAAAGAAACGCTACAATAAATTGAGTGGTAAATGGAGTTACACAAATCAAATGTCAATTCAATGCAATTTAATTATTTTGTTTGTTTGTTTGCTTCTTTGTTTATTTATTTATTTACTTTTTTTTTGGATTTTTATTTACTTTAGTTATTATTTTGCTCACAAATCCGATTCAATCGTTATTTCGTACAAATCAAAATTTAGTTTAATGATTTAGCTCAGCGACATTGGCATTCGCTATTATTTATTTATTTAATTAAAAAGTCTAATCCATTATGTTAATTCTTATTGTTGTTACTCCGCTCTCACTATTAATGTTTTGTTGTTATTGCAATTGTTTATTTTGCATGTAATTATCATTGTGAATCATGAATTTTATAACATTGCGCTAAAATAAAACAATAATAATCAAAAGAAAAAAAATTCCAAACAAGCAATATTAACAATAACAATAAAAATAACAACAATAATAATAATAATATTTTACAATGGATGAATCGTTAACTCAACATGTATGGTGATGATTGGGTTTGCATAAATTAAGATTAAAATGATATTTTTTCATTTTGTTTCTAACAATTGATATGAATGTCTATTTAATCGTATTGATATTGCATTATATGGACATTATATGGACCGATTCACAATTTTTATTTGTAACAATTGAAGTTTACAATTATAATAATCGTTATAAGTTTGCATTATTCTTTACATTGAATTTGTTCTAATCCTTAAAAGAATTTCAAGTAAATTCTTGAATTTGCTTTATGTTAAATAATTCAGATTAAAATATTTCTTATAAATTGGGTCTTACAAATTCTTAACTGATTATGTATTAGTTTATTTCTTAGTAACTGTAACTGTAACTGTAACTGTAACTGTAACTGTATGCTATTTAAATATCTAACGATAATCGTTATCGTTATACCATTTAGAAAAATTTTATATTACATTTCTATTGATATTCTATTATATTTCTAGATCATTTGTAAATTATGGTAAATGAATTTTGTAACCAGCCAGGCAAAAATTTCAAATAGATCTCTGATCCATTTCATATTTTTGGATCGATCCCGTTTTTTGGATGGATCTATTGTTTGAATCGATCTTATTTTTGGAGTGGTCCCGTTTTTTTGGGTGGGCTTAGTTGTTGAATCGGTACAGTTTTATGATTGGTCCAGTTTTTGAAGCGATTCAGTGTTAAAATTGATCCTCTTATGTTGTATTTTCTTAAAGCTATTAAACTTAGTGTGGGGTGTTTAATTATCATTGTAGGACGACTACGAAGATTTTAATTTTTGTTGTTGTGGTTTTCCATACTCCAAAATATGTTAATTATATATTGTTAGCGCTATTAATTATTCATATTTCTTATCTCCTTTTTTTCTTAGTAAACATTTCTAAACCTTGCTGCTATTGTAGAGGAAAATTTTCATTTTTTTTCACGGTTCAGAAAATCATGAAAAAATTTTCCTTTTCCTCCATTAATTAATTTGATCTTTTTCATTATTATTATTAAACAAATTTATTAAGTAAATTGCCAGAGTCCAGAGTTCTTTAACTTAAAGGTGAACAATTTTGTTGGTTAATTTTTACTTTTTGTTCTGCTTGCCCAAAAATTTATTGCTAACTTTAACTAGTTGTAAAAGGGCAAATGTAGCATGCGATAATTTCATAATTCTATATATTTTTATGTATAGTTATTATATTTCTGATATTTTAAGTAATTTTTTTAACAGAAAATTCATTGATATTTAAAAAAGTAGCATGCTAGAAATCTTTTTGTTTTGCTTTTTTTCAGCCTTTAAAGGATCAATTTTTATTACATTTTTTTGTGTCAATTAAATTTACTAAATTTATTTATTTATTATTACGTATAATTTTATTATCTTAGCCTTTTCGGATTCTTTTGTCGAATCACAAGAGATCTCAAACTTATAAAATCTGACATTCGAAAGGACAAGAAGTTCGATTATGGAAAAAATGAAAAAAAAAAGAAAAATGACAAAAAAAAAACAAACAAACGCATAAATCAGTAAAAAGAAAAGGAAGATTAAAAAATTTATTTTATATAAAACTTGACCGATCATTTGAAAATTTCACAATAAACTGATTTGAAAAGTTGCATACCATCGCATACAAATAATAATGTTTTTGGCTTGGACAATAACGTAACAAGAGGAAAAAAACATAACATAAACAAATAAAAAAAAAACATAGAAAAGGAAAAATTAGCAATAACAATAATAACATTAAAATTATGTTCAATCCAATTTCATTAAAATTTTTCTATGTATTTTACGCATCATCCAGAAGTTGGCGGTATACTCATTTTGCCATAATGTTTTTACAATTCAGAAGGAAGCGTTGGAGACTCTCTAAAATATATACATTCTTGATCAATATACAATTCTGAATCGATTTATGCTTGTCGGTCTATCTGTCCACCTGAGTTTGTCTGTTGACAACATTCCCCTGATCGTAAAATTTGAGATATCGAGCTTAAATTGGAAATTCTTGCACGCAGGTTGAAATTGAAATCGGGTAAAATTTGTTAGAGATATTTCTTTTCACTTTCACTGCAAAAAGTTCCCCCTTTTTGCTTATAATTCAGAATCTAAAAAAACTAGAAAGCTTTGCACAAATATTAAGGCAATTATCTTACAATATCTGTCCAAAAATAATACAAATCAATCACGTCTACTATAAATTATACAATATCAACATTGCTACAGTAAATCAAATAGTGAATTGGTGGTGAATATTCAAGATTTTTCCACAACCAAATACAATTTTTTCACTAGTTTTTCGTTTTGTATGTTTTTTAAATATATTTGTCTGCGTTTGGTATGTTTATGGAGTAGTAACATAAAACAACGGAATTGAATTGAACTGAACTGAACTTAATTGAACAGAATAGAACATTCATGATGATTGCCATCGGCCATAATGGTCTAAATGAAATGGGCAAATCTACAGAAAACAAAAAAAAAATTAAAAAAAAAAAATAAAGTAATAAGAATAAAAACGAAACGATGAAAACAACAAAAAATAATTATCATAAAAAATACTAATATTGTGAGGATCAACAGACCAACACATTATTATTATCAATAACATTGTTATAAGCCTAATCATTATCACTTATTAAATGAGACATTGTCTAATGCAATGTTTAACATTATCATCATTCTTAACATTTCCACTCCAAATCCCATTATCATCATCATCATTATTGTTATTACTATTATTATCCTAAACGATTGTTGCTATTACTTGTGTTATTATTTCGATATTAGGCGCTTATTTTATTGGTACAGAAATAATAATCTATAATAATAATAATAATAATTATGTGGATGATAATAAAAAATACAATGACAACAGCAACAGCAACACTGACAGCAATTGCCAATTGTAAGTATTTATATTAACAATATTGAAAAGAAGAAACGTTAACAGTAAAACCGAATTTCTTTTCTAACTAGTTTACATATATATATATATATATATATATATATATATATATATATATATATATTATATAGATTTTAATGTATATATCATGTATATATATGTGTGGGTCCACATGCAACATACATACTTTATAATTTTATATGGATTGTAAAATAAATATGTTTAATTAGATGCGTAATGTGGACAAGAACAATGAAACAATATTTTATATTCTTTTTATTCTTCTGTTTGCTAAAAATATGTACATATATGTGTGCGTGCACTTTCCTTTTTTTTTAATCAGGGGGAAAGCATTGAAAGCTTTAATTCAGTGTAAGGCTCTCACCCACTAAAATCCCTTCCAATGGCCGACTTCAAGCGTGCGTAGTGACGTCCCTGTGCTCAATCTAAATCGTTCGCGTTCGCTCTCCGTACCATTTTTCACCGTACCATTTTCGTAGTTGGTCCGTCCGCGCTAAAATGCCTCACCGCTGCACGACGCTATTCGATCACTCATTGCTGTAAATCTAGGACAGGCCGTTAGTATGTGCATCTCTGTTTCTTCGTTATTTATGCAATGAAGACATTACGGACTATCGTCATGATTGAACTTGTGAACATAATGACGTAAGCATTCCTGATCGCTCAGCATCTGAGTGAGATGGAAGCATGCCTCTCCGCATGATCTTCTAACTTGCTTTTCAATATCTTTTATTAGCTCATAGGTCCAGCGTCCTTTGGTGAATTCATTCCATCATATTTGCCCAAACAGCCAGCTTTCGTGCAGTTCTCTTCTCTTCATTCGTTAATTTCGTGCCTCGTTGCCTACTAGTTTCATGTAGCTTCGTTAACCATTATGTTTGGCCATTATGTCTAGACATAACGCATCCGGCATCCATGGATACCGTGCAGAAACCGGGACAGATTCTTAGCGCCATTAGTCTAAAGACCTTTGTATTTGGCCGGGTATACGACGGTGTGGATACTGTGCCCCCAAATCGGGACAGCGTACTACTACTTTTGCACACTTTCGCACTACTTTTGCAGTAATGTTCTTTTACACTGCGCTGGCCCTCCCGTATTCGCTATCATGCGTCACTGCGCGCTGCATAAATACGCATGCCATTCCCGCACACCTCGTTTATGTGTGGTAGGAATGATAATCTGGCATCCAACACAACCCAAGGTATTTTATTTCTGGAGATGAGGTTACTTCACATCCATCAATATTGAACATCTTGATTTCCCTTTTCTTCCTGTTTGTTATTAGTCTCAGTCTTATGTGGTGTAAGCAAAAGTTGTTTACTTGCGAGCCAGGTTTTTATATTCGCTACAACCTCCATGCAGATCAGCTGAATTTCTTTGGCAAGTTATTAACTAAAGTAGAGATAAGACGTAGGCGTATCCTCTTATGCTGACTCCTTGTGGCACGGGTAATCACAGGATTTCATCATATAGGATATTCCATAGGATGGGTCCAAGGATGCATCCCTAGTTTTGACAATAGCACTAGCCTCTGCCTTTTCTATATATTCGGAAAAATACCCAAGTGTAGGCAATTACTAAACACTCTAAGTAATGACACTGGGTTGATTTCGACAGACGTCTTGATTACTTAATTTGATATTCGATCTAACTCAGGGGCTTTGCCGTTGTCAAATTTGCGCACTGCATCTCTAAGTTCATCCATGGGTTCACAGTCGTAGAATGCTCTTACGTTATTCGTTTGTCGTTCATTGTGTTTTGGGAACAAACTTTCTTTCTTTCTTGCGTAATTTAGGCTTTAAAATAAACAATTCTTTTATGATTCCTTTCATTGAGTTATGAGCGCTTCCATCCATTAACAAATCAAAAGCCCTAAATTTAGATATCGCGGAAGCCTTTCGTATATACAAATATTAGTATCAGGTTTCCAAGTATTTAAAATTTTTTTTACATGTCTAATGTTAACTTCCATTTTATAATATAAACGGATGATTATTTACATATAGAAATGAACCGTTACATGATATATACATGTATACAAAAGGCAAAACAGTAACCGGAACCAAAATGTCATATAGACATTTTTTATTTATTATGGCAAACCGATTCTTCTACTTTTTGTACCCAGTATACTAACTTTGTCATTACCTTTGTACGACCTAGAAGGAAGCGTCGGAGACCCTATAAAGTGTATATATTATTAATGAGCAGCAAATTCTGAATCAATTTAGACATGCCTGTCCATCTGGTTAGGATTGAAAATATAGCAAATCGATCAAAGGACACGAACCATGCCCAGTGCAACATAAACTGACGACACCTAATTTTCTTAAGCAAAACTTCGTAGACTTTTGCTCATCGTTTGGAAACTGCAAAATTTAGATAGCTGAAATTTCGCATAAGTAGGAAGGCTATTAGTTTACAGTGTGTGTTAAAAGTTATGCATATCGAGTACGCCTACTCGAAATTATATAATAAAAAACTTTAATTTTTTTATGTTTACGTTTTCAATTTAATCCTAAAAACCTGACAAAGGTTCTGAATCGTAATATCATGGTGTATGGGAGGTGGGTATCCTAGGTATGGCCCCAGCGAAATATAATTTTCTTACTTGTTATACCCTGCACCGCTTTTCCTATAGGGCATTCATGCGGTTATATGTAACATCAAAAAGGCCTTTTTTTATATTGATCGACTTAGAAACACTCTTTGATTCGATTTTAGGCTATTTGTACTTCTCTCTTTGTGCCATCTATCCATGTAAATATATTAAAAAAGTACACAACGGAGTTTTCGACGTGCATCAATGAAATTTACTAAAAGCGACCGAGTCTGTATATGAGTAAGATCGGACAATTTGTGTGGCCACGCTCCATGTAACGTTCTGGTTTAAAAACTTGGGACTATTTAAAAAAAAAACAACTTACATTTTTGAATATTTTGCAGTGAAGATCGATAGGTAGTAGTTATTCGAAATTTTAAATATGTATACTAAGTTTAGTGCAGATCGGCCCATTTTATGAATACACCCTTATATAAAGAACTTTATGAAAATTATTTGAAAATTATAAATATTTAATTAATTCATTTGTATTTTATTTAATTGACTTGTTAATTGGATTAACTAAAGTGATGTAGTACGTATGGTACACAAAAATCGGCACTGACTGCATATAATGTTTTTACTTAATATTGTTAATTATTCTTTGTGTTTTAACTTAACACAATGGACAATTTTATGTGATTATTGAAAAGTAATCTATTTAATTATTATTAACATTTTTTAATAAATTATAAATGCACATATACATGTATATATACATATATATATGTTTATATATGCACATAGGCAGATAGATAAATTGTTATAAATGTATCATATATACACGTATACATAACATATCAATGAAATCAGTTGAATGTGCCATTTTCTTTAATGCGGAAATGTTATGCTTTGCATTTAAGTTAACTGAAATAAACGAAAAAAAAGGCAACTAAGAAAATTATATTTGACTGGGGCCAAATCTTAGATACCCACCACCAATACACCATGATACTACAATTCAGAACCTGATTCAGTTTTTTAGAAGTAAATTGAAAACGTATACATAAAAAAATGAAAGTTTAAAATTGTACAATTTCGCGTAGGTATACTTGATTTACATGATTTTTGAATGGACATTGTAGAGTAATAGCGTCCCTACTTCTGCAAAATTTTAGCTTTTTATTTTTTGCAGTTTGCAAATGATGAAAAAAAATCTATTAAATTTTGCTTAAAAAAATGAGGTGTTTTTAGTTAATGTTGGATTGGACGTGGGGCGTGTCCTTCGATCATTTAGGCTTATTTTTAATTCCAACTTGCAGGCAAGAACTTCCAAAGATTCTGCCTAATTTAAGCTCGACATCTTAAAATTTACGACCAAGAGAATGTTTACAACAGACAGACACATAGATGGACAGATGGACAGTCACACATAATAATAATAATTTGATGCTGATCAAGAATATATTTACTTTACAGGATCCTCAATGTTTGCTTTTAGACGTTGCAAACATAATGACAAAGTGAATATGCCCCCCATCTCTGGGTTGTGGGTTATATTCACTTTGCTTTTGGGTACATATGTGTATAGGAAAAACAGTGATTAAAGCCAGAACAAAAAGTTGAATTTTTAAAATATTTATTTATTTATTATATTTAATTATAAATAATTAGAATTACCAATTAAATAATTCAGTTGAGTGGGAAGCATTTGATGTTAACTCTGTTACAATAATAATCTGTGAATAATTTGGTAAGCGGTAAGAATATGTATTCTAACATTTTATGAAAATGTTTAACTAATAACTATAAAATTGCACTTAGATTTGATATGGTAAAGAGAGAGAGAAAGAGAGAGGGAGTTAGATAGAACTTTCCTGAAATACATTGTACGTAGAATTTTTGAAAAGGTAATATTATAATATCGTATTAGGGGCACACGAAAAATATCACAAAAATGCAAAAAAATCATGTTACAATAACGTTCTCTTATCGGTGACCGCCTAAAAGCGTCACCCTTTCTGCAATATCGGTGTATTATATCTGTATTTGCATCATTTGAAGTTTATAAATTTAGCAACTGATATAATAATTTATGCTTATCTGTTGTCTGTCCATGACTGTTGTGTGAAAATTATGATTAAAGCTTTTTGGGGAGAATGCTATAAAGTTTTGAGTGTGAATAATGTGCACTGTTCTAAATTTGAATAGAGGAAGGGCATTGAATATGATACCGCCATTGCGACTTGATCAATATTGTTAAAAATGAAAACAAGCAAAGCAAGGGCACTTTTTTCATAATCTTTTTAAACTACGTTAAAAAAATATATATTTAATAAACAATTTGGTAAAAAGAAATGTTTATCTGAATGAAGTGTGTTGTCTCATTTACTTATCTCACTTGTTTTAACCAAAAATATTTAAAAAAAAATTAAAACAAATCAAAACGGGTTGATCGGTTAAAGTTTCTCAATTCTCAAATAGTTTCCATCACTTATTGAATCTAAATAATGAACCGATAAAAAAAAATTAAAATTGGAGTTAGTAATATAAAAAAATTGTAAATTTTTTGAGTGAAATGAAAAATTCATTATATGGTAGCGGCTCCAAAAATTTAATACACAGATTTAGTATATTAGGACGCAACAATTTCATAAATTTTCTCAGAAAAAAACCTATACATTGGAAGTGAATTTCCTTAAAATATTTAAAAAATTGCTATCTATAATAAGATAACATAATTACATGCTACAGACAGAGAGACATAGAGACAGAGAGACAGACAGATAGGCAAACGTAGAGATATACAGGCTTAATCGGAAAACATTCTGAATAAAAATAAAAATCTATCTCAATTGCTTCTGGATGTTACAAACATATACCAAAAAAATTATTCTCTAATACAAATGATGTGCCACAGTCGATTACAATGTGTACACCATTATGGCATACAAGTGAAATATATTTTAAGAATTCTTTAATATTCAATGTATGGGTATTGGAAAGCACTTAATAAAATAAAAATAAAGAAATTTTTGTATCAGAAAATTGCCCAATTATTATCGGTTTTATTATTAATTTGCTTTTTATATGTATATTTATATTATTTGATAGCTTCTTGTTTCACTTTTAATTTTAATATTTTTTTTCTCTTTTAATTATTTTCCTACCTTTCTAACGCAACGCATGCGCCACATCGATAGTATAACAGTTTTATAACTGTTATATAGTCATTATGTAAGATGAGATATGAATGGCCATAAAGGCTAAAAGATTACGTCCTTTAGCTTTTAAACATTAAACATTTATATACGATTAAATTTGTATGCTCTATTTTATACTGCAATCTTTTATTGATGATTCTACTTCAACTAAAACTACAACTGCAACATCATTTTTCTTACTTTCTTTTTTCATGCCTATTGGGCCTATTGTGTTTATTAGGATAAATTTAATATCATTATAGTAATAATAATAATAATAATAATAAACAAATTGCCGAAACAATATAATAAGTAACAGTGTAAAATAAGAAAGCCCACTTTATATGATGCCGGTAATATTTACATTGTATATATGTATAAATAAATAAATTAATAATAATAGCATAATGTAATTAAAGTTATTGGAAAAACATCAAACAATTAATATTCTTTTCAATTTTCTTTTTTTTCTTCATTTATTTATGGCGTACAGTGAGGGAATTAATTAGGAAGATAAATAGGCACATCAAATTAGTTAGATTGCTTTAAATTTGTAGTAGAAAAGTTGGGCAAAATATGTCGATAATTGCTTTACATACTTTGATAACAAATTTACATGGACAGATGTATCATGTATAGATATAATAACTGAGAACGGATGGTTCGATATAATTAGAGAAGTTCTTATGTTTTAAGCTTTTCAGGGTATAACAAGTATCAGCGCAAACTTGCAAACTTGCAAATTTGCAATTTTAGGCCCATTGTAATACGGCGTAAAATTTTTATGAATCATAATCAATTTCAGCAACGTAATCTTAACCTGTATCTGTAATAAACTGTAATAAATTGTAATAAATAATAAAAATAATAAAGAAAAAAGTCAGCAAGTATGTTGGAGTCGCCTAAAAGAAATGGAAAATATAAATTTTTGTAAGACTTTGAGAGATCCCGTAGTTAAAAGTTGATCCAAAAAATTGATCCATTTGATGTAAAACAACTATCTCAAAAAAAAGTGCATCTTAAAAATCAACCAATTTTATATGCATTTTATGTTATACATCTCTTGGTAAAATTGTGTCTACATGTCAAATATCATTAATATATCTCAAAGCTTTAATAATCGTAATCATACATCAAACAGCAGATATTAGAGTGAAAGATAGACAAGCTCTAATTAACTCATCACTTAATCCGTCATTTTTAAATGTTTACCAAAAAAAAAAAAAAATATGAAGAAAAATATTTATCTTCAAAAGCTAAGAACAGTAAAAAGAAGTTGAAAATGAGAAATTGATGTTGTATGATGAGAAATAAATTTACGTATGTTTTCTTACATCAACAGTGTTTTTATAATTATAGATATTTTTTAAAACATAAAATAAAACGGTTGACACATCTTCCTTCTATAAAGATATTTTCTTTCATTATCAAAAATCTATTTATATTATTGAAACTTTCTTTTTCTTTCCTTAAATTCAAGGAAGGATTCAAGTGAAATATGTAATAACTAAGAAGAATTTCTTTATTTAAAAAAATTCCTTTTAATGAATTTGCAGGAAATTGCTTTAAGAAGAACTTACTAAGGTCAATTAAAAGAGCCAATTAAAAAGTCAATTTGTGTATTTGTGTCATTCGAACCGGGAATTTAGTTTTACAAAATTTTTACATTTTATCCCATATTTTTTTGCTTTTATTATTTTTTTTATTGTTATCCAAAAAAATTCTACATAAGACCTGATAACAGTCACATTAAAGAAAATGAAGTCTTCATAAAATCGAAGATAATACAAAAAGTGCGCGGAAATTATGTAAAGTAAAAAAAGCTGTGGAAAAAGTGGAGGAGACGATTTGATGTAAGTATGATTGTTGTAAAAGGGACGATCGATTGTTATTTTGCAGATTGAAATAACCAGAACAGTATTAACGTGTTAATACTTCGGTGAGCATTTTAGCACATGATGAATTTATTTCACGATCATTACAAGGGAAATATCGAGTACAATTGCACGTTGTCAGCGGTATAATTGCAGATGTAGCGGTACAAACAAACGCTGATGATAGTATGGACCGTGGCCTTAATGATGATTTAAAAGCGAATAGTTCATTATCATCCACATGGTGATTAGTGCCCCCTCCCACTAATAATGATGTTGATTCTATATATAACAGTATAATGCAGCAGAACAACAAGACGGTAGAGTCCGTTGTACGAGCGATTTAATTAAGAAAGATCACTTTTAACGGTTCAGGAAATTGGTTACACCCATATCAGTTACATGCGGCCCCATTAAATGAAAGTGATAGTGACTATGGTAATAGCGGTGAAGACCATATATTTGGAAGTATGTGCGATTACTAATAAAACTAATCCTTATATTAATGCTACTAATGACAGAGATCACCATGGAATAGTTCATTATGTTGATGATATTCCTTGCAATATAGATGATAATATAGGTGATGTAGCCGCTGGAAGTGATAATAATAGTATAATAATTGCTTCATTAATAGCATAATGCATACGACTTCAAAAGGTGACCGAGTACCACCAACCCAATGGAAAGGAGGACGATGCTATAGAAGCTACTCAATCCGAATATATGCCGCGATATTCGCGTAAAGTGTTTATTGGTGGCTTGCCTATTGATATTCATGTATGTGGTATTATAAGCTTTTATAAAAATTTCGGACCATTAGTGGGAGATTGGCCGCAAAACTTTACATTCTCGCCTAGAAGTTTTGTACTTTTATTATTTCAAAATGAGCAAAGCGTAAAATATCTGATTAATTTCTATGCAAAGGAGGAAGGTAAATATTATCTATCACTTTCCACGCATAACTTTAGAGATAAACCAGTACAAGTGAGTACGTGGCGTTTAATGCATGCTATTTATGGGCTGAATATCAATAAAAGACTAGATCATCGTAAAACCGTTTTTGTTGGTGGTGTACCACACACATTTAGAGCCTATAACTTAGCCATGTTTATGGAGCGACGGTATGGTTCTGCTTATGACGCTGGCATTAATATAGATAATGAATTCAAATATCCCAAAGGCGCGGCTCGTGTTACATCTGTAAATCACAAAAGTTACCTTGCCAACATGAAGATACTAATAACCGTATTGAACTATAACCCGATCTATTAAGTAATCAGTATTGTGATGAATTTAGCAGTCAATTTGATAGTGATAAGTACATACCATTGTTTTGCAGCAATATCTTTTGCTTAAAATACTACCGTGAACAATGTTGGAATACTGTACATTTAAGTTCTGGTCGTGAATATCATAAGCCTCTTGTTAAGAAACGATCTAAGCGTCCACGTAATGTTCCATTGCTTCTGTGCTAATTTGAACGTTGTAATATCTATTTACTACATTAAGTTGTTTATTAATATCAACATCAACACGCATTATTTGTTTCTTATCAACATTTTCTAGTAAACATGTAACTGAATAAATTGTATATAAACATTTTTAAAGATATGACATGATTTATTTTATGTTTAAAAACAGGCAATTTTTAATTGCTTATAAACACGATATTGTTGTCAAGCCTTTAACGACGATTTCACATCTGAGTGTGGTATATAATTTCATTTCTTTCATATCAGCCACTTTTTCTGTTTAACTTTTTTTGATTTTAAATATATAAAAATAGTATCATATAATTTGTGACGAATCATAAAAAAAAAAGAAAAAACAAAACAACACAAAACATAAAAAAATGAAAAAATTTATGATCATACCAATACTTTAATGTAAGCATTATGACAGGTTGGGAAGAGAAGTGAAATAAGCTGACATGTAATGAAGTAAGGTGAAGTGAACTGAAGTAAAGTGGAGTGCTCGGAATGAAGGCAGAAACTTTAAGATTTTTATGTAAAGAAATATTTGGGCCGATAAACGGCCCCAAATTTGCTGACCTCATTTATGACGGTATACTGTTATCGTTATTAATATGGATAAATATGTACAGTCAGAGGCCAATGCCAGAGCTGTCAATATTAATTTGTTGAAATATTTTTTTTTTGTCATTTTATTATGTAACGATTATGGCCTTTTGGTAATAATTTTGTAACTTGTTTCGTCACTTTATATATTTTTTTATTAATATATCGAATTTTTGTTTATATTATTATATTTGTTCTTTACTTTATATAACTAGTTTTACAATTTGGCAAAATGCTTATACGGCAAGAAAAAAAAGGAATTTTATGTTGCTATAAACATGTTGCTTGTTAGAAGAACATTTTTGAGCTTAATACCTGAGGCCATATCGTAAATCAACAATGCAAGTTTATTTAATTATTGTACAGTTAATTGTTTTTTTACAAAAATATAATACTTTTATAAAAGACATTCTAAAAAAAATATATAGAATTCTATTGATAAATTTCTTAACTTTAATATTTTTTGCATGATTTTTAGTGTCGTTATTATAGATTCGATCAAGTATCTCTTACAAAAGTAGAAAAAAATATTTTTTTAATACTTTTTTAATAGTGATAAATATATTGATCACATATGATTTTATAATGAATTTCCAGTACAAAGTATGTCTAAAAGTAATAAATAAAAAAAGCAAATAGAAGATAAGGTCCGGTTTATAAATAAGCGACAATGCCCATATGCCAAAAGTATGATTATCGGACCTCTATCGAGTGTTTAAGAGTTACTACAGTCTTGCTTACACCTATAAAAGCTCAGGCATTAGTTTACTTTCATACAATTTCGAATGAATTTGTTCATTTAGATGAACTTTGCAATGCAAGTGTCCAATAAGTAGGCTCGATTATTACATAAAGGAGTAAACGTAATATGTCATGTTGCCTTTCCCTTTTTTCTCTGTGTGAAGTAATACCCTTCGGAAGTGAGAAAAGTGTGTGTTGTACGCAATGCACAACGTGCCTTACTTGGCCGGTCTACATCCGTAATAATTAGTCATTTATGTAGTTCGTTTTCATTTAGATTTCCGGTATCATAAAACCATTTTACTTATAGACCATGCATCAAAAAAATAATTGAAAGAATTTAAAGAACTTGACCCCACTAATGATATTTTTTTATAAATTTTATAAATGCAGGGTGTGTCTTATTCAAATGTTAACAAATTTTTACCATTTGACTTACAAGACATTTAAGTAATGACATTGAAAGGATTCATAAGTAAAAGTGTCCTTTGTCGACATTTACAATATATTGTTATGAAAACTAATGAAGCCTAAAGAAACTCCATAAACAATTTTACATATAAATCGCAGTTAATACAACGCAGATAAATAGAGTTGTTTCTTTGTTGCTATTATTGTTATTCCTGTTACTGTTGGTGTTTTACTGTTTGAGTATCAATTGTTAGCAAATGGTCTTGAGTTTTTTATGGAACTATATTAAGATGCTTAATTATATATCACAATTAATCGAACAGTTATTTATGAGTAATAATTAACCACAATTGCCGTATAATGGATTGCATAATTTTTAAAATATGTAGTTATTTTTGAAAGAAAATTACTTGTACTCTTCTTTTATGAGACCATCCATTATATACATTGTTATATATATACACATGTGTATTCTATGTAAAATAATCGTGTAAAATTTTAAACTGGAATGAGATCCTTTTTAATACAAAAATTATTTGAAATTTTTCGCAAAATTTTATATTCAACATTTTCTTCCTTCAAATGGATTCCTGAAAATAATATTTTTGTTGTTTCATTTGCATTTGTAGAAAAGAATAAGCCGATAACAAGTTTGTAGCAACCTTTTGCAATGTAAAAAATTTACTTGCAATCTTAGAAACTGTAGATATCAAAAGAAGTTTTTATTAAAAAAGAGAGAAGAAGAACCCATTTTCTGGATATAAGAAATCTTCTTGCAACCTAAGAAACCTAAGGGATTAAAGAAAATTTTTAATTAGCAAGAGCGCGTTGAGAAAGAATCATTTTTTTTCAATAGAAAGAATCTAGTTGCAATCTAAAATCTTTGAGATTAAAAAAATTTCTACTAATAAAAAATGCCTTAAAAAAGAAGTAATTGTTCTCAATATAAAAAATCTACTTGCAATCTAAGAAACCATAGAATTTTAGGGACATTTTTATTAACAAAGAGTGCCTTGAAATATATTTAATTATTTTCAATACTAAAAATCTACATTCAATCAAAGAAACCTTTGAGCTTAAAGACAGTTTTTATAAATAAAGAGTGCCTTGAAAAAGAATCAATTTTTTCCATATAAAAAATCTTCTTGCAATCTAAGAAAGCTTAGGGATTAAAGAAAATTTTTAATTAAAAAGAGCGCGTTGAGAAAGAATCATTTTTTTTCAATATAAAAAATCTAGTTGCAATCTAAAATTTTTGAGATTAAAAAAATTTCTACTAATAAAAAATTCCTTAAAAAAGAAGTAATTGTTCTCAATATAAAAAATCTACTTGCAATCTAAGAAACCATAGAATTTGAGGAACATTTTTATTAACAAAGAGTGCCTTGAAATATATTTAATTATTTTCAATACTAAAAATCTACATTCAATCAAAGAAGCCTTTGAGCTTAAAGACAGTTTTTACTAATAAAGAGTGCCTTGAAAAAGAATCAATTTTTTCCATATAAAAAATCTTCTTGCAATCTAAGAATGTTTAGGGATTAAAGAAAATTTTTATATAAAATGAGCGCGTTGAGAAAGAATCATTCTTTTTCAATATAAAGGGTCTAGTTGCAATTTAAAATATTTGAGATTAAAAAAATTTCTACTAATAAAAAGTGCCTTAAAAAAGAAGTAATTGTTCTCAATATAAAAAATCTACTTGCAATCTAAGAAACCATAGAATTTGAGGGACATTTTTATTAACAAAGAGTGCCTTGAAATATATTTAATTATTTTCAATACTAAAAATCTACATTCAATCAAAGAAACCTTTGAGCTTAAAGACAGTTTTTATAAATATAGAGTGCCTTGAAAAAGAATCAATTTTTTCCATATAAAAAATCTTCCTGCAATCTAAGAAAATTTAGGGATTAAAAAAATTTTTTTTTTAAAATGAGCGCGTTGAGAAATAATCATTTTTTTTCAATATAAAGAATCTAGTTGCAATCTAAAATCTTTGAGATTAAAAAAATTTCTACTAATAAAAAGTGCCTTAAAAAAGAAGTAATTGTTCTCAATATAAAAAATCTACTTGCAATCTAAGAAACCATAGAATTTGAGGGACATTTTTATTAACAAAGAGTGCCTTGAAATATATTTAATTATTTTCAATACTAAAAATCTACATTCAATCAAAGAAACCTTTGAGCTTAAAGACAGTTTTTATTAATAAAGAGTGCCTTGAAAAAGAATCAATTTTTTTCATATAAAAAATCTTCTTGCAATCTAAGAAAGCTTAGGGATTAAAGAAAATTATTAATTAAAAAGAGCGCGTTGAGAAAGAATCATTCTTTTTCAATATAAAAATCTAGTTGCAATTTAAAATATTTGAGATTAAAAAAATTTCTACTAATAAAAAGTGCCTTAAAAAAGAAGTAATTGTTCTCAATATAAAAAATCTACTTGCAATCTACGAAACCATAGAATTTGAGGGACATTTTTATTAACAAAGAGTGCCTTGAAATATATTTAATTATTTTCAATACTAAAAATCTACATTCAATCAAAGAAGCCTTTGAGCTTAAAGACAGTTTTTATTAATAAAGAGTGCCTTGAAAAAGAATCAATTTTTTCCATATAAAAAATCTTCTTGCAGTCTAAGAAAGCTTAGGGATTAAAGAAAATTTTTAATTAAAAAGAGCGCGTTGAGAAAGAATCATTTTTTTTCAATATAAAGAATCTAATTGCATTTTAAAATATTTAGGATTATAAAAATTTCTACTAATAAAAAGTGCCTTAAAAAAGAAGTAATTGTTCTCAATATAAAAAATCTACTTGCAATCTAAGAAACCATAGAATTTGAGGGACATTTTTATTAACAAAGAGTGCCTTGAAATATATTTAATTATTTTCAATACTAAAAATCTACATTCAATCAAAGGTTTCTTTGAGCTTAAAGACAGTTTTTATTAATAAAGAGTGCCTTGAAAAAGAATAATTTTTTTCCATATAAAAAATCTTCTTGCATTCTAAGAAAGCTTAAAGATTAAATTTTTTAATAAGAAGGAATACTTTGAAAAACAATTAATTTTTTTGAAAATAGAAAAATCATTTTTCATTCTAAAAAATGTTACAAATTAAATAAAATTTTTATTAACAAAGAGTGCGTTGAAAAGAGATTCACTTTCTCTTCTATATAAAAGTTCTATTTACAATCTAAAAAACTCCATTTATAAAAGAAAATTTTTTATTGGTAAAAAGTGCCTTAAAAAAAATAAATTTTTTTCAATATGGAAAATCTACTTGTGTGGACTCTTAGACGACTCTTATTGAAAATCATTAAAATCGTATCTTTTTTGTGATCACTCCTCATGTAACGTATTTTTAATTTGTGAAATAAAAGACTTAAAGATTTAAATATTTTAAAACAAAATTTAGCTTAGATCGTTCCATATGTTGGACTCGTCTTTACAGAAAGCTTTTTCGACAAAGATTATTACATGGACAAAAGTAACAATTTTAAATGTATGTCCAAGGAAATTGGTTCCACATTGTATGTTGGCATAAATCATATGTGTATCATATTTGGTCTAGAATGGTCAATATTTTTAACTCTCTACTCTCTACCATATGATGAATGTTTCGAATTATCTTCAAATAATTGAGAAATATTATTTGTTTCGTTGACATGCAATTCATTTAATTTACAGTTTATCACATTAGCCAAAGTGGTGCAGGGTGTTTAAGAATAGGCCACGACCGACTATAAGATTCTTTCTAGTTTCACTATCCAAAAATCTATTTACAACGTAAAATAGTTTACATATAAAAGTAAATTTTTTTTAACAGAAAGAGTGCTTTGAAAAATTAGTCAAAACCTTTATTGCAAATTAATATCAAAAATCGCCTTGCAAACATAAAAATGAATACTTTGATAAATTATATAAAAACTTTTGTCAGTGTCGGAAATGTACTTGCTCTGTAAGAAAATTTATAAAAAGAAGATCATACTTTTTACATCGAAAATATTCTGCTAATTGAAACAACGTTATAAAAAGGTAAAAAATTAATAAAGAAAATATTTTTTACTATATAAAAAAATCTACTTGTAGTCCAAACTATTAATCTTTTTAATGAAGAATCAAAAAAAAACTTCTTGCCGTTGAAAGAAATTCGTTTGTAAGGATTTGCCTTAAAAAGTAAAACTAATATAAAGAAGAGTCCACTTTGAACATTGCATTTGATCTGATTTATTCTAAAAGGAAACGTTTCTTTAACAAAAAAAGAGCCGATCTAATGTAAATATAGATATTACAAGAAGTTGTGTAAAACTTACATTTAAGCACAATCAATTCTTGTTTTATAGATTGAATATTCTAAAATCAGCCTCGGATTTTGTACAACTTAGGCAAATGTCTCGTTACTCGCGTAAAATATTTGTTGGAGGCTTGCCACATGACACTGATGACTACGACATAATAAACTCTTTTAGGAAATTTGGGCCATTTGTGATAGAGTGGCCTCACAAGTCCAAACTCAGTAACATTCAGCCAAAAGGATATGCTTTTCTACTCTTTCAGGAAGAGTGTAGTATAAAACTTTTGATAGAATCGTGCTCAATTAAAAAAGATGAATTGTATATACGTCTTTCTTCGGCGTCGATTAAAAACAAGCTGGTGCATGTGCGCCTATGGTGCTTGACCAATTCTAATTATCTATTGAATGCTGACGTACATATGGATCGTCGTAAAACTGTTTTTGTTGCTGGCGTACCACGCACATTTAAAGCCTCTGACTTAGCCTTGTTAATGGATCGATTATATGGCTCTGTTTGTCATGCAGCTATAGATGTAGATATAAAGTGTAAGTATCCCAAAGGCGCTGGCCGCGTTACATTCTTTAAGCAAAAATGTTATATTGCCGCGTTATCCGTACGTTTCGTTCAATTGCAACATAATGGTGTTGATAAACATATGGAAATAAAGCCATATCTATTGAATGATCAATATTGTGACGGATGTAACGGTCACCTGTGTGGCGATGAGTATGCTCCATTCTTTTGCAGCAATATCACCTGTCTAAAGTACTATTGTGGACAATGTTGGGGCATTGTACACTCTACTTTTGATGGTGAATTTCATAAGCCGTTAGTTACAAAACGCTCTAAGTGTCCACGTAATGTGCCATTGGCTCGCTGCTAATTTCACCGTTTAAGTCATCGTTTACTACATTAAGAATCATATTGACATCAATAAACCAATATTTTTTTCTTCTCAACATTTTCTTATAAAAATGATGATATGATTAGTGGATTATTATGCACTCCTAAACAGCAACAAACATAAATGTTTACATTTATTTACTTTAAAGATAATAATAATTTGTCATCTTTACATCTATTAGTAGTTATTATGTTTCTATAAAATTTGTTTCTATAAAATTAGTTTCCTTTTACATATATATAATAATGGATTATCTTATTATTTTTACCTATTAACAATAATACTCGTTTTTTCAACGTTTTCTCATAAACATTTTCCTGGTACACTTAATTGTTTATACACAATTAGTTTTGAACGTATGAAACCAAATTTATCTGCTGTACTATGAACTTTTAATTTACAAATAATCAATTATGCTGTTTTTCAATTTTAATAGCAAATAATAAAAAGTTGTTTTATTTTTTACATATTAAAAATTGACGTACTTTACTGAGGAACTTGGCCCCACTTTTTTATAAATTTTGCTTTTTTATAAATTTTATAAATGCAGGATGTGTCTTATTCAAATGTTAACAAATTTTTACCATTTGACTTACAAGACATTTAAGTAATGATATTGAAAGGATTCATATGTACAAGTACTACTAGTGTCATTTGTCGACATTTACAATATATTGTTATGAAAACTAATGAAGCCTAAAGAAACTCCATAAACAATTTTACATATAAATCGCAGTTAATACAACGCAGATAAATAGAGTTGTTTCATTGTTGCTATTATTGTTATTCCTGTTACTGTTGGTGTTTTACTGTTTGAGTATCAATTGTTAGCAAATGGTCTTGAGTTTTTTGTGGAACTAAATTAAGATGCTTAATTATATATCACAATTAATCGAACAGTTATTTATGAGTAATAATTAACCACAATTGCCGTATAATGGATTGCATAATTTTTAAAATATGTAGTTATTTTTGAAAGAAAATTACTTGTACTCTTCTTTTATGGGACCATCCATTATATACATTGTTATATATATACACATGTGTATTCTATGTAAAATAATCGTGTAAAATTTTAAACTGGAATGAGATCCTTTTTCATACAAAAATTATTTGAAATTTTTCGCAAAATTTTATATTCAACATTTTCTTCATTCAAATGGATTCCTGAAAATAATATTTTTGTTGTTTTATTTGCATTTGTAGAAAAGAATAAGCAGATAAAAAGTTTGTAGCAACCAATGTAAAAAATATACTTGCAATCTTAGAAACTGTAGATATGAAAAGAAGTTTTTATTAAAAAAGCGTGAAGAAGAACCCATTTTCTGGATATAAAAAATCTTCTTGCAACCTAAGAAACCTAAGGGATTAAAGAAAATTTTTAATTAGCAAGAGCGCGTTGAGAAAGAATCATTTTTTTTTCAATATAAAGAATCTAGTTGCAATCTAAAATCTTTGAGATTAAAAAAATTTCTACTAATAAAAAGTGCCTTAAAAAAGAAGTAATTGTTCTCAATATAAAAAATCTACTTGCAATCTAAGAAACCATAGAATTTGAGGGACATTTTTATTAACAAAGAGTGCCTTGAAATATATTTAATTATCTTCAATACTAAAAATCTACAATCAATCAAAGAAACCCTTGAGCTTAAAGACAGTTTTTATTAATAAAGAGTGTCTTGAAAAAGAATCAATTTTTTTCATATAAAAAATCTTCTTGCAATCTAAGAAAGCTTAGGGATTAAAGAAAATTTTTAATTAAAAAGAGCGCATTGAGAAAGAATCATTCTTTTTCAATATAAAAATTTAGTTGCAATTTAAAATATTTGAGATTAAAAAAATTTCTACTAATAAAAAGTGCCTTAAAAAAGAAGTAATTGTTCTCAATATAAAAAATCTACTTGCAATCTAAGAAACCATAGAATTTGAGGGATATTTTTATTAACAAAGAGTGCCTTGAAATATATTTAATTATCTTCAATACTAAAAATCTACATTCAATCAAAGAAAGCCTTGAGCTTAAAGACAGTTTTTATTAATAAAGAGTGCCTTGAAAAAGAATCAATTTTTTCCATATAAAAAATCTTCTTGAAATTTAAGAAAGCTTAGGGATTAAAGAAAATTTTTAATTAAAAAGAGCGCGTTGAGAAAGAATCATTCTTTTTCAATATAAAGAATCTAGTTGCAATTTAAAATATTTGAGATTAAAAAAATTTCTACTAATAAAAAGTGCCTTAAAAAAGAAGTAATTGTTCTCAATATAAAAAATCTACTTGCAATCTAAGAAACCATAGAATTTGAGGGACATTTTTATTAACAAAGAGTGCCTTGAAATATATTTAATTATCTTCAATACAAAAATCTACATTCAATCAAAGAAACCTTTGAGCTTATAGACAGTTTTTATAAATAAAGAGTGCCTTGAAAAAGAATCAATTTTTTCCACATAAAAAATCTTCTTGCAATCTAAGAAAGCTTAGGGATTAAAGAAAATTTTTAATTAGCAAGAGCGCGTAGAGAAAGAATCATTTTTTTTCAATATAAAGAATCTAGTTGCAATTTAAAATCTTTGAGATTAAAAAAATTTCTACTAATAAAAAGTGCCTTAAAAAAGAAGTAATTGTTCTCAATATAAAAAATCTACTTGCAATCTAAGAAACCATAGAATTTGAGGGACATTTTTATTAACAAAGAGTGCCTTGAAATATATTTAATTATCTTCAATACTAAAAATCTACATTCACTCAAAGAAACCTTTGAGCTTAAAGACAGTTTTTATTAATAAAGAGTGCCTTGAAAAAGAATCAATTTTTTCTATATAAAAAATCTTCTTGCAACCTAAGAAAGCTTAGGGATTAAAGAAAATTTTTAATTAAAAAGAGCGCGTTGAGAAAGAATCATTCTTTTTCAATATAAAGAGTCTAGTTGCAATTTAAAATATTTGAGATAAAAAAAATTTCTACTAATAAAAAGTGCCTTAAAAAAGAAGTAATTGTTCTCAATATAAAAAATCTACTTGCAATCTAAGAAACCATAGAATTTGAGGGACATTTTTATTAACAAAGAGTGCCTTGAAATATATTTAATTATTTTCAATACTAAAAATCTACATTCAATCAAAGAAACCTTTGAGCTTAAAGACAGTTATTAATATAAAGAGTGCCTTGAAAAAGAATCAATTTTTTCCATATAAAAAATCTTCTTGCAATCTAAGAAAGCTTAGGGATTAAAGAAAATTCTTAATTAAAAAGAGCGCGTTGAGAAAGAATCATTCTTTTTCAATATAAAGGGTCTAGTTGCAATTTAAAATATTTGAGATTAAAAAATTTTCTACTAATAAAAAGTGCCTTAAAAAAGACGTAATTGTTCTCAATATAAAAAATCTACTTGCAATCTAAGAAACCATAGAATTTGAGGGACATTTTTATTAACAAAGAGTGCCCTGAAATATATTTAATTATTTTCAATACTAAAAACCTACATTCAATCAAAGAAGCCTTTGAGCTTAAAGACAGTTTTTATTAATAAAGAGTGCCTTGAAAAAGAATCAATTTTTTCCATATAAAAAATCTTCTTGCAATCTAAGAAAGCTTAGGGATTAAAGAAAATTTTTAATTAAAAAGAGCGCGTTGAGAAAGAATCATTCTTTTTCAATATAAAGAATCTAGTTGCAATCTAAAATCTTTGAGATTAAAAAAATTTCTACTAATAAAAAGTGCCTTAAAAAAGAAGTAATTGTTCTCAATATAAAAAATCTACTTGCAATCTAAGAAACCATAGAATTTGAGGGACATTTTTATTAACAAAGAGTGCCTTGAAATATATTTAATTATCTTCAATACTAAAAATCTACATTCAATCAAAGAAACCCCCCTTGAGCTTAAAGACAGTTTTTATTAATAAAGAGTGTCTTGAAAAAGAATCAATTTTTTTCATATAAAAAATCTTCTTGCAATCTAAGAAAGCTTAGGGATTAAAGAAAATTTTTAATTAAAAAGAGCGCGTTGAGAAAGAATCATTCTTTTTCAATATAAAAATTTAGTTGCAATTTAAAATATTTGAGATTAAAAAAATTTCTACTAATAAAAAGTGCCTTAAAAAAGAAGTAATTGTTCTCAATATAAAAAATCTACTTGCAATCTAAGAAACCATAGAATTTGAGGGACATTTTTATTAACAAAGAGTGCCTTGAAATATATTTAATTATCTTCAATACAAAAATCTACATTCAATCAAAGAAACCTTTGAGCTTAAAGACAGTTTTTATTAATAAAGAGTGCCTTGAAAAAGAATCAATTTTTTCCACATAAAAAATCTTCTTGCAATCTAAGAAAGCTTAGGGATTAAAGAAAATTTTTAATTAGCAAGAGCGCGTAGAGAAAGAATCATTTTTTTTCAATATAAAGAATCTAGTTGCAATTTAAAATCTTTGAGATTAAAAAAATTTCTACTAATAAAAAGTGCCTTAAAAAAGAAGTAATTGTTCTCAATATAAAAAATCTACTTGCAATCTAAGAAACCATAGAATTTGAGGGACATTTTTATTAACAAAGAGTGCCTTGAAATATATTTAATTATCTTCAATACTAAAAATCTACATTCACTCAAAGAAACCTTTGAGCTTAAAGACAGTTTTTATTAATAAAGAGTGCCTTGAAAAAGAATCAATTTTTTCTATATAAAAAATCTTCTTGCAACCTAAGAAAGTTTAGGGATTAAAGAAAATTTTTAATTAAAAAGAGCGCGTTGACAAAGAATCATTCTTTTTCAATATAAAGAGTCTAGTTGCAATTTAAAATATTTGAGATAAAAAAAATTTCTACTAATAAAAAGTGCCTTAAAAAAGAAGTAATTGTTCTCAATATAAAAAATCTACTTGCAATCTAAGAAACCATAGAATTTGAGGGACATTTTTATTAACAAAGAGTGCCTTGAAATATATTTAATTATTTTCAATACTAAAAATCTACATTCAATCAAAGAAACCTTTGAGCTTAAAGACAGTTATTAATATAAAGAGTGCCTTGAAAAAGAATCAATTTTTTCCATATAAAAAATCTTCTTGCAATCTAAGAAAGCTTAGGGATTAAAGAAAATTCTTAATTAAAAAGAGCGCGTTGAGAAAGAATCATTCTTTTTCAATATAAAGGGTCTAGTTGCAATTTAAAATATTTGAGATTAAAAAATTTTCTACTAATAAAAAGTGCCTTAAAAAAGAAGTAATTGTTCTCAATATAAAAAATCTACTTGCAATCTAAGAAACCATAGAATTTGAGGGACATTTTTATTAACAAAGAGTGCCCTGAAATATATTTAATTATTTTCAATACTAAAAACCTACATTCAATCAAAGAAGCCTTTGAGCTTAAAGACAGTTTTTATTAATAAAGAGTGCCTTGAAAAAGAATCAATTTTTTCCATATAAAAAATCTTCTTGCAATCTAAGAAAGCTTAGGGATTAAAGAAAATTTTTAATTAAAAAGAGCGCGTTGAGAAAGAATCATTCTTTTTCAATATAAAGAATCTAGTTGCAATCTAGAATCTTTGAGGTTAAAAAAATTTCTACTAATAAAAAGTGCCCTAAAAAAGAAGTAATTGCTCTCAATATAAAAAATCTACTTGCAATCTAAGAAACCATAGAATTTGAGGGACATTTTTATTAACAAAGAGTGCCTTGAAATATATTTAATTATTTTCAATACTAAAAATCTACATTCAATTAAAGGTTTCTTTGAGCTTAAAGACAGTTTTTATTAATAAAGAGTGCCTTGAAAAAGAATAATTTTTTTCCATATAAAAAATCTTCTTGCATTCTAAGAAAGCTTAAAGATTAAATTTTTTAATAAGAAAGAATACTTTGAAAAAGAATTAATTTTTTTGAAAATAGAAAAATCATTTTTCATTCTAAAAAATGTTACAAATTAAATAAAATTTTTATTAACAAAGAGTGCGTTGAAAAGAGATTCACTTTCTCTTCTATATAAAAGTTCTATTTACAATCTAAAAAACTCCATTTATAAAAGAAAATTTTTTATTGGTAAAAAGTGCCTTAAAAAAAATAAATTTTTTTCAATACGGAAAATCTACTTGTGTGGACTCTTAGACGACTTTTATTGAAAATCATTAAAATCGTATCTTTTTTGTGATCACTCCTCATGTAACGTATTTTTAATTTGTGAAATAAAAGACTTAAAGATTTAAATATATTTAAACAAAATTTAGCTTAGATTGTTCCATATGTTGGACTCGTCTTTACAGAAAGCTTTTTTGACAAAGATTATTACATTGACAAAAGTAACAATTTTAAATGTATGTTCAAGGAAATTGGTTCCACATTGTATGTTGGCATAAATCATATGTGTATCATATTTGGTCTAGAATGGTCAATATTTTTAACTCTCTACTCTTTACCATATGATGAATGTTTCGAATTATCTTCAAATAATTGAGAAATATTATTTGTTTCGTTGACATGCAATTCATTTAATTTACAGTTTATCACATTAGCCAAAATGGTGCAGGGTGTTTAAGAATGGGCCACGACCGACTATAAGATTCTTTCTAGTTTCACTATCCAAAAATCTATTTACAACGTAAAAAAGTTTACATATAAAAGTAAATTTTTTTTAACAGAAAGAGTGCTTTGAAAAATTAGTCAAAACCTTTATTGCAATTTAATATCAAAAATCGTCTTGCATACATAAAAATGAATACTTTGATAAATTATATAAAAACTTTTGTCAGTGTCGGAAATGTACTTGCTCTGTAAGAAAATTTATAAAAAGAAGATCATACTTTTTACATCGAAAATATTCTGCTAATTGAAACAACGTTATAAAAAGGTAAAAAATTAATAAAGAAAATATTTTTTACTATATAAAAAAATCTACTTGTAGTCCAAACTATTAATCTTTTTAATGAAGAATCAAAAAAAAACTTCTTGCCGTTGAAAGAAATTCGTTTGTAAGAATTTTCCTTAAAAAGTAAAACTAATATAAAGAAGAGTCCACTTTGAACATTGCATTTGATCTGATTTATTCTAAAAGGAAACGTTTCTTTAACAAAAAAGAGCCGATCTAATGTAAATATAGATATTACAAGAAGTTGTGTAAAACTTACATTTAAGCACAATCAATTCTTGTTTTATAGATTGAATATTCTAAAATCAGCCTCGGATTTTGTACAACTTAGGCAAATGTCTCGTTACTCGCGTAAAATATTTGTTGGAGGCTTGCCACATGACACTGATGACTACGACATAATAAACTCTTTTAGGAAATTTGGGCCATTTGTGATAGAGTGGCCTCACAAGTCCAAACTCAGTAACATTCAGCCAAAAGGATATGCTTTTCTACTCTTTCAGGAAGAGTGTAGTATAAAACTTTTGATAGAATCGTGCTCAATTAAAAAAGATGAATTGTATATACGTCTTTCTTCGGCGTCGATTAAAAACAAGCTGGTGCATGTGCGCCTATGGTGCTTGACCAATTCTAATTATCTATTGAATGCTGACGTACAGGTGGATCGTCGTAAAACTGTTTTTGTTGCTGGCGTACCACGCACATTTAAAGCCTCTGACTTAGCCATGTTAATGGATCGATTATATGGCTCTGTTTGTCATGCAGCTATAGATGTAGATATAAAGGGTAAGTATCCCAAAGGCGCTGGCCGCGTTACATTCTTTAAGCAAAAATGTTATATTGCCGCGTTATCCGTACGTTTCGTTCAATTTCAACATAATGGTGTTGATAAACATATGGAAATAAAGCCATATCTATTGAATGATCAATATTGTGACGGATGTAACGGTCACCTGTGTGGCGATGAGTATGCTCCATTCTTTTGCAGCAATATCACCTGTCTAAAGTACTATTGTGGACAATGTTGGGGCATTGTACACTCTACTTTTGATGGTGAATTTCATAAGCCGTTAGTTACAAAACGCTCTAAGTGTCCACGTAATGTGCCATTGGCTCGCTGCTAATTTCACCGTTTAAGTCATCGTTTACTACATTAAGAATCATATTGACATCAATAAACCAATATTTTTTTCTTCTCAACATTTTCTTATAAAAATGATGATATGATTAGTGGATTATTATGCACTCCTAAACAGCAACAAACATAAATGTTTACATTTATTTACTTTAAAGATAATAATAATTTGTCATCTTTACATCTATTAGTAGTTATTATGTTTCTATAAAATTTGTTTCTATAAAATTAGTTTCCTTTTACATATATATAATAATGGATTATCTTATTATTTTTACCTATTAACAATAATACTCGTTTTTTCAACGTTTTCTCATAAACATTTTCCTGGTACACTTAATTGTTTATACACAATTAGTTTTGAACGTATGAAACCAAATTTATCTGCTGTACTATGAACTTTTAATTTACAAATAATCAATTATGCTGTTTTTCAATTTTAATAGCATATTAAAAATTGACGTACTTTACTGAGGAACTTGGCCCCACTTTTTTATAAATTTTGCTTTTTTATAAATTTTATAAATGCAGGATGTGTCTTATTCAAATGTTAACAAATTTTTACCATTTGACTTACAAGACATTTAAGTAATGATATTGAAAGGATTCATATGTAAAAGTATTACTAGTGTCATTTGTCGACATTTACAATATATTGTTATGAAAACTAATGAAGCCTAAAGAAACTCCATAAACAATTTTACATATAAATCGCAGTTAATACAACGCAGATAAATAGAGTTGTTTCATTGTTGCTATTATTGTTATTCCTGTTACTGTTGGTGTTTTACTGTTTGAGTATCAATTGTTAGCAAATGGTCTTGAGTTTTTTGTGGAACTATATTAAGATGCTTAATTATATATCACAATTAATCGAACAGTTATTTATGAGTAATAATTAACCACAATTGCCGTATAATGGATTGCATAATTTTTAAAATATGTAGTTATTTTTGAAAGAAAATTACTTGTACTCTTCTTTTATGGGACCATCCATTATATACATTGTTATATATATACACATGTGTATTCTATGTAAAATAATCGTGTAAAATTTTAAACTGGAATGAGATCCTTTTTCATACAAAAATTATTTGAAATTTTTCGCAAAATTTTATATTCAACATTTTCTTCATTCAAATGGATTCCTGAAAATAATATTTTTGTTGTTTTATTTGCATTTGTAGAAAAGAATAAGCAGATAAAAAGTTTGTAGCAAACAATGTAAAAAATATACTTGCAATCTTAGAAACTATAGATATGAAAAGAAGTTTTTATTAAAAAAGCGTGAAGAAGAACCCATTTTCTGGATATAAAAAATCTTCTTGCAACCTAAGAAACCTAAGGGATTAAAGAAAATTTTTAATTAAAAAGAGCGCGTTGAGAAAGAATCATTCTTTTTCAATATAAAAATCTAGTTGCAATTTAAAATATTTGAGATTAAAAAAATTTCTACTAATAAAAAGTGCCTTAAAAAAGAAGTAATTGTTCTCAATATAAAAAATCTACTTGCAATCTAAGAAACCATAGAATTTGAGGGACATTTTTATTAACAAAGAGTGCCTTGAAATATATTTAATTATCTTCCATACAAAAATCTACATTCAATCAAAGAAACCCTTGAGCTTAAAGACAGTTTTTATTAATAAAGAGTGCCTTGAAAAAGAATCAATTTTTTCCATATAAAAAATCTTCTTGCAATCTAAGAAAGCTTAGGGATTAAAGAAAATTTTTAATTAGAAAGAGCGCGTTGAGAAAGAATCATTTTTTTTCAATATAAAGAATCTAGTTGCAATTTAAAATATTTAGGATTAAAAAAATTTCTACTAATAAAAAGTGCCTTAAAAAAGAAGTAATTGTTCTCAATATAAAAAATCTACTTGCAATCTAAGAAACCATAGAATTTGAGGGACATTTTTATTAACAAAGAGTGCCTTGAAATATATTTAATTATCTTCAATACTAAAAATCTACATTCACTCAAAGAAACCTTTGAGCTTAAAGACAGTTTTTATTAATAAAGAGTGCCTTGAAAAAGAATCAATTTTTTCTATATAAAAAATCTTCTTGCAACCTAAGAAAGCTTAGGGATTAAAGAAAATTTTTAATTAAAAAGAGCGCGTTGAGAAAGAATCATTCTTTTTCAATATAAAGAGTCTAGTTGCAATTTAAAATATTTGAGATAAAAAAAATTTCTACTAATAAAAAGTGCCTTAAAAAAGAAGTAATTGTTCTCAATATAAAAAATCTACTTGCAATCTAAGAAACCATAGAATTTGAGGGACATTTTTATTAACAAAGAGTGCCTTGAAATATATTTAATTATTTTCAATACTAAAAATCTACATTCAATCAAAGAAACCTTTGAGCTTAAAGACAGTTATTAATATAAAGAGTGCCTTGAAAAAGAATCAATTTTTTCCATATAAAAAATCTTCTTGCAATCTATGAAAGCTTAAGGATTAAAGAAAATTTTTAATTAAAAAGAGCGCGTTGAGAAAGAATCATTTTTTTCCAATATAAAGAATCTAGTTGCAATTTAAAATATTTAGGATTAAAAAAATTTCTACTAATAAAAAGTGCCTTAAAAAAGAAGTAATTGTTCTCAATATAAAAAATCTACTTGCAATCTAAGAAACCATAGAATTTGAAGGACATTTTTATTAACAAAGAGTGGCTTGAAATATATTTAATTATCTTCAATACTAAAAATCTACATTCAATCAAAGAAACCTTTGAGCTTAAAGACAGTTTTTATTAATAAAGAGTGCCTTGAAAAAGAATGAATTTTTTCCATATAAAAAATCTTCTTGCAATCTAAGAAAGCTTAGGGATTAAAGAAAATTCTTAATTAAAAAGAGCGCGTTGAGAAAGAATCATTCTTTTTCAATATAAAGAGTCTAGTTGCAATTTAAAATATTTGAGATTAAAAAATTTTCTACTAATACAAAGTGCCTTAAAAAAGAAGTAATTGTTCTCAATATAAAAAATCTACTTGCAATCTAAGAAACCATAGAATTTGAGGGACATTTTTATTAACAAAGAGTGCCTTGAAATATATTTAATTATTTTCAATACTAAAAACCTACATTCAATCAAAGAAGCCTTTGAGCTTAAAGACAGTTTTTATTAATAAAGAGTGCCTTGAAAAAGAATCAATTTTTTCCATATAAAAAATCTTCTTGCAATCTAAGAAAGCTTAGGGATTAAAGAAAATTTTTAATTAAAAAGAGCGCGTTGAGAAAGAATCATTCTTTTTCAATATAAAGGGTCTAGATGCAATTTAAAATATTTGAGATTAAAAAAATTTCTACTAATAAAAAGTGCCTTAAAAAAGAAGTAATTGTTCTCAATATAAAAAATCTACTTGCAATCTAAGAAACCATAGAATTTGAGGGACATTTTTATTAACAAAGAGTGCCTTGAAATATATTTAATTATTTTCAATAATAAAAATCTACATTCAATCAAAGAAACCTTTGAGCTTAAAGACAGTTTTTATTAATAAAGAGTGCCTTGAAAAAGAATCAATTTTTTCCATATAAAAAATCTTCTTGCAATCTAAGAAAGCTTAGGGATTAAAGAAAATTTTTAATTAAAAAGAGCGCGTTGAGAAAGAATAATTTTTTTTCAATATAAAGAATCTAGTTGCAATCTAAAATCTTTGAGATTAAAAAAATTTCTACTAATAAAAAATGCCTTAAAAAGAAGTAATTGTTCTCAATATAAAAAATCTACTTGCAATCTAAGAAACCATAGAATTTGAGGAACATTTTTGTTAACAAGAGTGCCTTGAAATATATTTAATTAATTTCAATACTAAAAATCTACATTCAATCAAAGAAACCTTTGAGCTTAAAGACAGTTTTTATTAATAAAGAGTGCCTTGAAAAAGAATCAATTTTTTCCATATAAAAAATCTTCTTGCAATCTAAGAAAGCTTAGGGATTAAAGAAAATTTTTAATTAAAAAGAGCGCGTAGAGAAAGAATCATTTTTTTTTCAATATAAAGAATCTAGTTGCAATCTAAAATCTTTGAGATTAAAAAAATTTCTACTAATAAAAAATGCCTTAAAAAAAAAGTAATTGTTCTCAATATAAAAAATTTACTTGCAATCTAAGAAACCATAGAATTTGAGGGACATTTTTATTACAAAAGAGTGCCTTGAAATATATTCAAAATTTTTCAATACTAAAAATCTACATTCAATCAAAGAAACCTTTGAGCTTAAAGACAGTTATTAATATAAAGAGTGCCTTGAAAAAGAATCAATTTTTTCCATATAAAAAATCTTCTTGCAATCTAAGAAAACTTAGGGATTAAAGAAAATTTTTAATTAAAAAGAGCGCGTTGAGAAAGAATCATTGTTTTTCAATATAAAGAATCTAGTTGCAATCTAAAATCTTTGAGATTAGAAAAATTTCTACTAATAAAAAATGCCTTAAAAAAGAAGTAATTGTTCTCAATATAAAAAATCTACTTGCAATCTAAGAAACCATGGAATTTGAGGGACATTTTTATTAACAAAGAGTGCCTTGATATATATTTAATTACCTTCAATAATAAAAATCTACATTCAATCAAAGAAACCTTTGGGCTTAAAGACAGTTTTTATTAATAAAGAGTGCCTTGAAAAAGAATCAATTTTTTCCATATAAAAAATCTTCTTGCAATCTAAGAAAGCTTAGGGATTAAAGAAAATTTTAAATTAAAAAGAGCGTGTTGAGAAAGAATCATTTTTTTTCAATATAAAGAATCTAGTTGCAATCTAAAATCTTTGAGATTAAAAAAATTTCTACTAATAAAAAACGCCTTAAAAAAGAAGTAATTGTTCTCAATATAAAAAATCTACTTGCAATCTAAGAAACCATAGAATTTGAGGGACATTTTTATTAACAAAGAGTGCCTTGAAATATATTTAATTATCTTCAATAATAAAAATCTACATTCAATCAAAGAAACCTTTGAGCTTAAAGACAGTTATTAATATAAAGAGTGCCTTGAAAAAGAATCAATTTTTTCCATATAAAAAACCTTCTTGCAACCTAAGAAAGCTTAGGAATTAAAGAAAATTTTTAATTAAAAAGAGCGCGTTGAGAAAGAATCATTTTTAGAAAAAGAATCAAATTTTTCCGTATAAAAAATCTTCTTGCAATCTAAGAAAGCTTAGGGATTAAAGAAAATTTTTAATTAGCAAGAGCGCGTTGAGAAAGAATCATTTTTTTTCAATATAAAGAATCTAGTTGCAATTTAAATGCTTTGAGATTAAAAAAATTTCTACTAATAAAAAATGCCTTAAAAAAGAAATAATTGTTCTCAATATAAAAAATCTACTTGCAATCTAAGACCCCATAGAATTTGAGGAACCTTTTTATTAACAAAGAGTGCCTTGAAATAGATTTAATTATTTTCAATACTAAAAATCTACATTCAATCAAAGAAACCTTTGAGCTTAAAGACAGTTTTTATTAATAAAGAGTGCCTTGAAAAAGAATCAATTTTTTCCATACAAAAAATCTTCTTGAAATCTAAGAAAGCTTAGGGATTAAAGAAAATTTTTAATTAAAAAGAGCGCGTTGAGAAAGAATCATTTTTTTTCAATATAAAGAATCTAGTTGCAATTTAAAATCTTTGAGATTAAAATAATTTCTACTAATAAAAAGTGCCTTAAAAAAGAAGTAATTGTTCTCAATATAAAAAATCTACTTGCAATCTAAGAAACCATAGAATTTGAGGAACACTTTTATTAACAAAGAGTGCCTTGAAATATATTTAATTATTTTCAATACTAAAAATCTACATTCAATCAAAGAAACCTTTGAGCTTAAAGACAGTTTTTATTAATAAAGAGTGCCTTAAAAAAGAATCAATGTTTTCCATATAAAAAATCTTCTTGCAATCTAAGAAAGCTTAGGGATTAAAGAAAATTTTTAATTAAAAAAAGCGCGTTGAGAAAGAATTATTTTTTTTCAATATAAAGAATCTAGTTACAATCTAAAATCTTTGAGATTAAAAAAATTTCTACTAATAAAAAATGCCTTAAAAAAAAAGTAATTGTTCTCAATATAAAAAATTTACTTGCAATCTAAGAAACCATAGAATTTGAGGCACATTTTTATTACCAAAGTGTGCCTTGAAATATATTTAATTATTTTCAATACTAAAAATCTACATTCAATCAAAGAAACCTTTGAGCTTAAAGACAGTTATTAATATAAAGAGTGCCATGAAAAAGAATCAATTTTTTCCATATAAAAAATCTTCTTGCAATCTAAGAAAGCTTAGGGATTAAAGAAAATTTTTAATTAAAAAGAGCGCGTTGAGAAAGAATCATTTTTTTTCAATATAAAGAATCTAGTTGCAATTTAAAATCTTTGAGATTAAAAAAATTTCTACTAATAAAAAATGCCTTAAAAAAGAAGTAATTGTTCTCAATATAAAAAATCTACTTGCAATCTAAGAAACCATAGAATTTGAGGAACCTTTTTATTAACAAAGAGTGCCTTGAAATATATTTAATTATTTTCAATACTAAAAATCTACATTCAATCAAAGAAACCTTTGAGCTTAAAGACAGTTTTTATTAATAAAGAGTGCCTTGAAAAAGAATCAATTTTTTCCATATAAAAAATCTTCTTGTAATCTAAGAAAGCTTAGGGATTAAAGAAAATTTTAAATTAAAAAGAGCGCGTTGAGAAAGAATCATTTTTTTTCAATATAAAGAATCTAGTTGCAATCTAAAATCTTTGAGATTAAAACAATTTCTACTAATAAAAAAATGCCTTAAAAAAAAGTAATTGTTCTCAATATAAAAAATCTATTTGCAATCTAAGAAACCATAGAATTTGAGGGACATTTTTATTAACAAAGAGTGCCTTGAAATATATTTAATTATTTTCAATACTAAAAATCTACATTCAATCAAAGAAACCTTTGAGCTTAAAGACAGTTATTAATATAAAGAGTGCCTTGAAAAAGAATCAATTTTTTCCATATAAAAAATCTTCTTGCAATCTAAGAAAGCTTAGGGATTAAAGAAAATTTTTAATTAAAAAGAGCGCGTTGAGAAAGAATCATTTTTTTTCAATATAAAGAATTTAGTTGCAATCTAAAATGTTTGAGATTAAAAAAATTTCTACTAATAAAAAGTGCCTTAAAAAAGAAGTAATTGTTCTCAATATAAAAAATCTACTTACAATCTAAGAAACCATAGAATTTGAGGAACATTTTTATTAACAAAGAGTGCCTTGAAATATATTTAATTATTTTCAATACTAAAAATCTACATTCAATCAAAGAAACCTTTGAGCTTAAAGACAGTTTTTATTAATAAAGAGTGCCTTGAAAAAGAATCAATTTTTTCCATATAAAAAATCTTCTTGCAATCTAAGAAAGCTTAGGGATTAAAGAAAATTTTTAATTAAAAAGAGCGCGTTGAGAAAGAATCATTTTTTTTCAATATAAAGAATCTAGTTACAATCTAAAATCTTTGAGATTAAAAAAATTTCTACTAATAAAAAATGCCTTAAAAAAAAAGTAATTGTTCTCAATATAAAAAATTTACTTGCAATCTAAGAAACCATAGAATTTGAGGGACATTTTTATTACCAAAGAGTGCCTTGAAATATATTTAATTATTTTCAATACTAAAAATCTACATTCAATCAAAGAAACCTTTGAGCTTAAAGACAGTTATTAATATAAAGAGTGCCTTGAAAAAGAATCAATTTTTTCCATATAAAAAATCTTCTTGCAATCTAAGAAAGCTTAGGGATTCAAGAAAATTTTTAATTAAAAAGAGCGCGTTGAGAAAGAATCATTTTTTTTCAATATAAAGAATTTAGTTGGAATCTAAAATCTTTGAGATTAAAAAAATTTCTACTAATAAAAAATGCCTTAAAAAAGAAGTAATTGTTCTCAATATAAAAAATCTACTTGCAATCTAAGAAACCATAGAATTTGAGGAACCTTTTTATTAACAAAGAGTGCCTTGAAATATATTTAATTATTTTCAATACTAAAAATCTACATTCAATCAAAGAAACCTTTGAGCTTAAAGACAGTTTTTATTAATAAAGAGTGCCTTGAAAAAGAATCAATTTTTTCCATATAAAAAATCTTCTTGCAATCTAAGAAAGCTTAGGGATTAAAGAAAATTTTTAATTAAAAAGAGCGCGTTGAGAAAGAATCATTTTTTTTCAATATAAAGAATTTAGTTGCAATTTAAAATATTTGAGATTAAAAAAATTTCTACTAATAAAAAGTGCCTTAAAAAAGAAGTAATTGTTCTCAATATAAAAAATCTACTTGCAATCTAAGAAACCATAGAATTTGAGGGACATTTTTATTAACAAAGAGTGCCTTGAAATATATTTAATTATTTTCAATACTAAAAATCTACATTCAATCAAAGAAACCTTTGAGCTTAAAGACAGTTTTTATTAATAAAGAGTGCCTTGAAAAAGAATCAATTTTTTCCATATAAAAAATCTTCTTGCAATCTAAGAAAGCTTAGGGATTAAAGAAAATTTTTAATTAAAAAGAGCGCGTTGAGAAAGAATCATTTTTTTTCAATATAAAGAATCTAGTTGCAATTTAAAATATTTGAGATTAAAAAAATTTCTACTAATAAAAAGTGCCTTAAAAAAGAAGTAATTGTTCTCAATATAAAAAATCTACTTGCAATCTAAGAAACCATAGAATTTGAGGGACATTTTTATTACAAAAGAGTGCCTTGAAATATATTCAAAATTTTTCAATACTAAAAATCTACATTCAATCAAAGAAACCTTTGAGCTTAAAGACAGTTATTAATATAAAGAGTGCCTTGAAAAAGAATCAATTTTTTCCATATAAAAAATCTTCTTGCAATCTAAGAAAGCTTAGGGATTAAAGAAAATTTTTAATTAAAAGAGCGCGTTGAGAAAGAATCATTTTTTTTCAATATAAAGAATCTAGTTGCAATTTAAAATATTTAGGATTACAAAAATTTCTACTAATAAAAAGTGCCTTAAAAAAGAAGTAATTGTTCTCAATATAAAAAATCTACTTGCAATCTAAGAAACCATAGAATTTGAGGGACATTTTTATTAACAAAGAGTGCCTTGAAATATATTTAATTATTTTCAATACTAAAAATCTACATTCAATCAAAGAAGCCTTTGAGCTTAAAGACAGTTTTTATTAATAAAGAGTGCCTTGAAAAAGAATCAATTTTTTCCATATAAAAAATCTTCTTGCAGTCTAAGAAAGCTTAGGGATTAAAGAAAATTTTTAATTAAAAAGAGCGCGTTGAGAAAGAATCATTTTTTTTCAATATAAAGAATCTAGTTGCAATTTAAAATATTTAGGATTAAAAAAATTTCTACTAATAAAAAGTGCCTTAAAAAAGAAGTAATTGTTCTCAATATAAAAAATCTACTTGCAATCTAAGAAACCATAGAATTTGAGGGACATTTTTATTAACAAAGAGTGCCTTGAAATATATTTAATTATTTTCAATACTAAAAATCTACATTCAATCAAAGGTTTCTTTGAGCTTAAAGACAGTTTTTATTAATAAAGAGTGCCTTGAAAAAGAATCATTTTTTTCCATATAAAAAATCTTCTTGCATTCTAAGAAAGCTTAAAGATTAAATTTTTTAATAAGAAAGAATACTTTGAAAAAGAATTAATTTTTTTGAAAATAGAAAAATCATTTTTCATTCTAAAAAATGTTACAAATTAAATAAAATTTTTATTAACAAAGAGTGCGTTGAAAAGAGATTCACTTTCTCTTCTATATAAAAGTTCTATTTACAATCTAAAAAACTCCATTTATAAAAGAAAATTTTTTATTGGTAAAAAGTGCCTTAAAAAAAATAAATTTTTTTCAATACGGAAAATCTACTTGTGTGGACTCTTAGACGACTTTTATTGAAAATCATTAAAATCGTATCTTTTTTGTGATCACTCCTCATGTAACGTATTTTTAATTTGTGAAATAAAAGACTTAAAGATTTAAATATATTTAAACAAAATTTAGCTTAGATTGTTCCATATGTTGGACTCGTCTTTACAGAAAGCTTTTTTGACAAAGATTATTACATTGACAAAAGTAACAATTTTAAATGTATGTTCAAGGAAATTGGTTCCACATTGTATGTTGGCATAAATCATATGTGTATCATATTTGGTCTAGAATGGTCAATATTTTTAACTCTCTACTCTTTACCATATGATGAATGTTTCGAATTATCTTCAAATAATTGAGAAATATTATTTGTTTCGTTGACATGCAATTCATTTAATTTACAGTTTATCACATTAGCCAAAGTGGTGCAGGGTGTTTAAGAATGGGGCACGACCGACTATAAGATTCTTTCTAGTTTCACTATCCAAAAATCTATTTACAACGTAAAAAAGTTTACATATAAAAGTAAATTTTTTTTAACAGAAAGAGTGCTTTGAAAAATTAGTCAAAACCTTTATTGCAATTTAATATCAAAAATCGTCTTGCATACATAAAAATGAATACTTTGATAAATTATATAAAAACTTTTGTCAGTGTCGGAAATGTACTTGCTCTGTAAGAAAATTTATAAAAAGAAGATCATACTTTTTACATCGAAAATATTCTGCTAATTGAAACAACGTTATAAAAAGGTAAAAAATTAATAAAGAAAATATTTTTTACTATATAAAAAAATCTACTTGTAGTCCAAACTATTAATCTTTTTAATGAAGAATCAAAAAAAAACTTCTTGCCGTTGAAAGAAATTCGTTTGTAAGGATTTGCCTTAAAAAGTAAAACTAATATAAAGAAGAGTCCACTTTGAACATTGCATTTGATCTGATTTATTCTAAAAGGAAACGTTTCTTTAACAAAAAAGAGCCGATCTAATGTAAATATAGATATTACAAGAAGTTGTGTAAAACTTACATTTAAGCACAATCAATTCTTGTTTTATAGATTGAATATTCTAAAATCAGCCTCGGATTTTGTACAACTTAGGCAAATGTCTCGTTACTCGCGTAAAATATTTGTTGGAGGCTTGCCACATGACACTGATGACTACGACATAATAAACTCTTTTAGGAAATTTGGGCCATTTGTGATAGAGTGGCCTCACAAGTCCAAACTCAGTAACATTCAGCCAAAAGGATATGCTTTTCTACTCTTTCAGGAAGAGTGTAGTATAAAACTTTTGATAGAATCGTGCTCAATTAAAAAAGATGAATTGTATATACGTCTTTCTTCGGCGTCGATTAAAAACAAGCTGGTGCATGTGCGCCTATGGTGCTTGACCAATTCTAATTATCTATTGAATGCTGACGTACATATGGATCGTCGTAAAACTGTTTTTGTTGCTGGCGTACCACGCACATTTAAAGCCTCTGACTTAGCCATGTTAATGGATCGATTATATGGCTCTGTTTGTCATGCAGCTATAGATGTAGATATAAAGTGTAAGTATCCCAAAGGCGCTGGCCGCGTTACATTCTTTAAGCAAAAATGTTATATTGCCGCGTTATCCGTACGTTTCGTTCAATTGCAACATAATGGTGTTGATAAACATATGGAAATAAAGCCATATCTATTGAATGATCAATATTGTGACGGATGTAACGGTCACCTGTGTGGCGATGAGTATGCTCCATTCTTTTGCAGTAATATCACCTGTTTAAAGTACTATTGTGGACAATGTTGGGGCATTGTACACTCTACTTTTGATGGTGAATTTCATAAGCCGTTAGTTACAAAACGCTCTAAGTGTCCACGTAATGTGCCATTGGCTCGCTGCTAATTTCACCGTTTAAGTCATCGTTTACTACATTAAGAATCATATTGACATCAATAAACCAATATTTTTTTCTTCTCAACATTTTCTTATAAAAATGATGATATGATTAGTGGATTATTATGCACTCCTAAACAGCAACAAACATAAATGTTTACATTTATTTACTTTAAAGATAATAATAATTTGTCATCTTTACATCTATTAGTAGTTATTATGTTTCTATAAAATTTGTTTCTATAAAATTAGTTTCCTTTTACATATATATAATAATGGATTATCTTATTATTTTTACCTATTAACAATAATACTCGTTTTTTCAACGTTTTCTCATAAACATTTTCCTGGTACACTTAATTGTTTATACACAATTAGTTTTGAACGTATGAAACCAAATTTATCTGCTGTACTATGAACTTTTAATTTACAAATAATCAATTATGCTGTTTTTCAATTTTAATAGCAAATAATAAAAAGTTGTTTTATTTTTTACATATTAAAAATTGACGTACTTTACTGAGGAACTTGGCCCCACTTTTTTATAAATTTTGCTTTTTTATAAATTTTATAAATGCAGGATGTGTCTTATTCAAATGTTAACAAATTTTTACCATTTGACTTACAAGACATTTAAGTAATGATATTGAAAGGATTCATATGTAAAAGTACTACTAGTGTCATTTGTCGACATTTATAATATATTGTTATGAAAACTAATGAAGCCTAAAGAAACTCCATAAACAATTTTACATATAAATCGCAGTTAATACAACGCAGATAAATAGAGTTGTTTCATTGTTGCTATTATTGTTATTCCTGTTACTGTTGGTGTTTTACTGTTTGAGTATCAATTGTTAGCAAATGGTCTTGAGTTTTTTGTGGAACTATATTAAGATGCTTAATTATATATCACAATTAATCGAACAGTTATTTATGAGTAATAATTAACCACAATTGCCGTATAATGGATTGCATAATTTTTAAAATATGTAGTTATTTTTGAAAGAAAATTACTTGTACTCTTCTTTTATGGGACCATCCATTATATACATTGTTATATATATACACATGTGTATTCTATGTAAAATAATCGTGTAAAATTTTAAACTGGAATGAGATCCTTTCTCATACAAAAATTATTTGAAATTTTTCGCAAAATTTTATATTCAACATTTTCTTCATTCAAATGGATTCCTGAAAATAATATTTTTGTTGTTTTATTTGCATTTGTAGAAAAGAATAAGCAGATAACAAGTTTGCAGCAACCTTTTCCAATGTAAAAAATTTACTTGCAATCTTAGAAACTGTAGATATGAAAAGAAGTTTTTATTAAAAAAGCGTGAAGAAGAACCCATTTTCTGGATATAAGAAATCTTCTTGCAACCTAAGAAACCTAAGGGATTAAAGAAAATTTTTAATTAGCAAGAGCGCGTTGAGAAAGAATCATTTTTTTTTCAATATAAAGAATCTAGTTGCAATCTAAAATCTTTGAGATTAAAAAAATTTCTACTAATAAAAAGTGCCTTAAAAAAGAAGTAATTGTTCTCAATATAAAAAATCTACTTGCAATCTAAGAAACCATAGAATTTGAGGGACATTTTTATTAACAAAGAGTGCCTTGAAATATATTTAATTATCTTCAATACTAAAAATCTACATTCAATCAAAGAAACCTTTGAGCTTAAAGACAGTTTTTATTAATAAAGAGTGCCTTGAAAAAGAATCAATTTTTTCCATATAAAAAATCTTCTTGCAATCTAAGAAAGCTTAGGGATTAAAGAAAATTTTTAATTAGCAAGAGCGCGTTGAGAAAGAATCATTTTTTTTCAATATAAAGAATCTAGTTGCAATTTAAAATCTTTGAGATTAAAAAAATTTCTACTAATAAAAAGTGCCTTAAAAAAAAAGTAATTGTTCTCAATATAAAAAATCTACTTGCAATCTAAGAAACCATAGAATTTGAGGAACATTTTTATTAACAAAGAGTGCCTTGAAATATATTTAATTATTTTCAATACTAAAAATCTACATTCAATCAAAGAAACCTTTGAGCTTAAAGACAGTTTTTATTAATAAAGAGTGCCTTGAAAAAGAATCAATTTTTTTCATATAAAAAATCTTCTTGCAATCTAAGAAAGCTTAGGGATTAAAGAAAATTTTTAATTAGCAAGAGCGCGTTGAGAAAGAATCATTTTTTTTCAATATAAAGAATCTAGTTGCATTCTAAAATCTTTGAGATTAAATAAATTTCTACTAATAAAAAGTGCCTTAAAAAAGAAGTAATTGTTCTCAGTATAAAAAATCTACTTGCAATCTAAGAAACCATAGAATTTGAGGAACATTTTTATTAACAAAGAGTGCCTTGAAATATATTTAATTATTTTCAATACTAAAAATCTACATTCAATCAAAGAAACCTTTGAGCTTAAAGACAGTTTTTATTAATAAAGAGTGCCTTGAAAAAGAATCAATTTTTTCCATATAAAAAATCTTCTTGCAATCTAAGAAAGCTTAGGGATTAAAGAAAATTTTTAATTAAAAAGAGCGCGTTGAGAAAGAATCACTTTTTTTCAATATAAAGAATCTAGTTGCAATTTAAAATCTTTGAGATTAAAAAAATTTCTACTAATAAAAAATGCCTTAAAAAGAAGTAATTGTTCTCAATATAAAAAATCTACTTGCAATCTAAGAAACCATAGAATTTGAGGGACATTTTTATTAACAAAGAGTGCCTTGAAATATATTTAATTATTTTCAATACTAAAAATCTACATTCAATCAAAGAAGCCTTTGAGCTTAAAGACAGTTTTTATTAATAAAGAGTGCCTTGAAAAAGAATCAATTTTTTCCATATAAAAAATCTTCTTGCAGTCTAAGAAAGCTTAGGGATTAAAGAAAATTTTTAATTAAAAAGAGCGCGTTGAGAAAGAATCATTTTTTTTCAATATAAAATTCTAGTTGCAATCTAAAATCTTTGAGATTAAAAAAATTTCTGCTAATAAAAAATGCCTTAAAAAAGAAGTAATTGTTCTCAATATAAAAAAATCTACTTGCAATCTAAGAAACCATAGAATTTGAGGGACATTTTTATTAACAAAGAGTGCCTTGAAATATATTTAATTATCTTCAATACTAAAAATCTACATTCAATCAAAGAAACCTTTGAGCTTAAAGACAGTTTTTATTAATAAAGAGTGCCTTGAAAAAGAATCAATTTTTTCCATATAAAAAATCTTCTTGCAATCTAAGAAAGCTTAGGGATTAAAGAAAATTTTTAATTAAAAAGAGCGCGTTGAGAAAGAATCATTTTTTTTCAATATAAAGAATCTAGTTGCAATCTAAAATCTTTGAGATTAAAAAAATTTCTACTAATAAAAAATGCCTTAAAAAGAAGTAATTGTTCTCAATATAAAAAATCTACTTGCAATCTAAGAAACCATAGAATTTGAGGAACATTTTTATTAACAAAGAGTGCCTTGAAATATATTTAATTATTTTCAATACTAAAAATCTACATTCAATCAAAGAAACCTTTGAGCTTAAAGACAGTTTTTATTAATAAAGAGTGCCTTGAAAAAGAATCAATTTTTTCCATATAAAAAATCTTCTTGCAATCTAAGAAAGCTTAGGGATTAAAGAAAATTTTTAATTAGCAAGAGCGCGTTGAGAAAGAATCATTTTTTTTCAATATAAAGAATCTAGTTGCAATTTAAAATCTTTGAGATTAAAAAAATTTCTACTAATAAAAAGTGCCTTAAAAAAGAAGTAATTGTTCTCAATATAAAAAATCTACTTGCAATCTAAGAAACCATAGAATTTGAGGAACATTTTTGTTAACAAGAGTGCCTTGAAATATATTTAATTAATTTCAATACTAAAAATCTACATTCAATCAAAGAAACCTTTGAGCTTATAGACAGTTTTTATTAATAAAGAGTGCCTTGAAAAAGAATCAATTTTTTCCATATAAAAAATCTTCTTGCAATCTAAGAAAGCTTAGGGATTAAAGAAAATTTTTAATTAAAAAGAGCGCGTTGAGAAAGAATCATTTTTTTTTCAATATAAAGAATCTAGTTGCAATCTAAAATCTTTGAGATTAAAAAAATTTCTACTAATAAAAAATGCCTTAAAAAAAAAGTAATTGTTCTCAATATAAAAAATCTACTTGCAATCTAAGAAACCATAGAATTTGAGGGACATTTTTATTACAAAAGAGTGCCTTGAAATATATTTAAAATTTTTCAATACTAAAAATCTACATTCAATCAAAGAAACCTTTGAGCTTAAAGACAGTTATTAATATAAAGAGTGCCTTGAAAAAGAATCAATTTTTTCCATATAAAAAATCTTCTTGCAATCTAAGAAAACTTAGGGATTAAAGAAAATTTTTAATTAAAAAGAGCGCGTTGAGAAAGAATCATTGTTTTTCAATATAAAGAATCTAGTTGCAATCTAAAATCTTTGAGATTAAAAAAATTTCTACTAATAAAAAATGCCTTAAAAAAGAAGTAATTGTTCTCAATATAAAAAATCTACTTGCAATCTAAGAAACCATAGAATTTGAGGAACATTTTTATTACCAAAGAGTGCCTTGAAATATATTTAAAATTTTTCAATACTAAAAATCTACATTCAATCAAAGAAACCTTTGAGCTTAAAGACAGTTTTTATATAAAGAGTGCCTTGAAAAAGAATCAATTTTTTCCATATAAAAAATCTTCTTGCAATCTAAGAAAGCTTAGGGATTAAAGAAAATTTTAAATTAAAAAGAGCGCGTTGAGAAAGAATCATTTTTTTTCAATATAAAGAATCTAGTTGCAATCTAAAATCTTTGAGATTAAAAAAATTTCTACTAATAAAAAGTGCCTTAAAAAAGAAGTAATTGTTCTCAATATAAAAAATCTACTTGCAATCTAAGAAACCATAGAATTTGAGGACATTTTTATTAACAAAGAGTGCCTTGAAATATATTTAATTATTTTCAATACTAAAAATCTACATTCAATCAAAGAAACCTTTGAGCTTAAAGACAGTTTTTATTAATAAAGAGTGCCTTGAAAAAGAATCAATTTTTTCCATATAAAAAATCTTCTTGCAATCTAAGAAAGCTTAGGGATTAAAGAAAATTTTTAATTAAAAAGAGCGCGTTGAGAAAGAATCATTTTTTTTCAATATAAAGAATCTAGTTGCAATCTAAAATCTTTGAGATTAAAAAAATTTCTACTAATAAAAAATGCCTTAAAAAAGAAGTAATTGTTCTCAATATAAAAAATCTACTTGCAATCTAAGAAACCATAGAATTTGAGGGACATTTTTATTAACAAAGAGTGCCTTGAAATATATTTAATTATTTTCAATACTAAAAATCTACATTCAATCAAAGAAACCTTTGAGCTTAAAGACAGTTTTTATTAATAAAGAGTGCCTTGAAAAAGAATCAATTTTTTCCATATAAAAAATCTTCTTGCAATCTAAGAAAGCTTAGGGATTAAAGAAAATTTTTAATTAAAAAGAGCGCGTTGAGAAAGAATCATTTTTTTTCAATATAAAAAATCTTCTTGCAATCTAAGAAAGCTTAGGGATTAAAGAAAATTTTTAATTAAAAGAGCGCGTTGAGAAAGAATCATTTTTTTCAATATAAAGAATCTAGTTGCAATCTAAAAACTTTGAGATTAAAAAAATTTCTACTAATAAAAAGTGCCTTAAAAAAGATTTAATTGTTCTCAATATAAAAAATCTACTTGCAATCTAAGAAACCATAGAATTTGAGGAACATTTTTATTAACAAAGAGTGCCTTGAAATAGATTTAATTATTTTCAATACTAAAAATCTACATTCAATCAAAGAAACCTTTGAGCTTAAAGACAGTTTTTAATAAAAAGAGTGCCTTGAAAAAGAATCAATTTTTTCCATATAAAAAATCTTCTTGCAATCTAAGAAAGCTTAGGGATTAAAGAAAATTTTTAATTAAAAAGAGCGCGTTGAGAAAGAATCATTTTTTTTCAATATAAAGAATCTAGTTGCAATTTAAAATCTTTGAGATTAAAAAAATTTCTACTAATAAAAAATGCCTTAAAAAAGAAGTAATTGTTCTCAATATAAAAAATCTACTTGCAATCTAAGAAACCATAGAATTTGAGGACATTTTTATTAACAAAGAGTGCCTTGAAATATATTTAATTATTTTCAATACTAAAAATCTACATTCAATCAAAGAAACCTTTGAGCTTAAAGACAGTTTTTATTAATAAAGAGTGCCTTGAAAAAGAATCAATTTTTTCCATATAAAAAATCTTCTTGCAATCTAAGAAAGCTTAGGGATTAAAGAAAATTTTTAATTAAAAAGAGCGCGTTGAGAAAGAATCATTTTTTTTCAATATAAAGAATCTAGTTGCAATCTAAAATCTTTGAGATTAAAAAAATTTCTACTAATAAAAAATGCCTTAAAAAAGAAGTAATTGTTCTCAATATAAAAAATCTACTTGCAATCTAAGAAACCATAGAATTTGAGGGACATTTTTATTAACAAAGAGTGCCTTGAAATATATTTAATTATTTTCAATACTAAAAATCTACATTCAATCAAAGAAACCTTTGAGCTTAAAGACAGTTTTTATTAATAAAGAGTGCCTTGAAAAAGAATCAATTTTTTCCATATAAAAAATCTTCTTGCAATCTAAGAAAGCTTAGGGATTAAAGAAAATTTTTAATTAAAAAGAGCGCGTTGAGAAAGAATCATTTTTTTTCAATATAAAGAATCTAGTTGCAATCTAAAATCTTTGAGATTAAAAAAATTTCTACTAATAAAAAATGCCTTAAAAAAGAAGTAATTGTTCTCAATATAAAAAATCTACTTGCAATCTAAGAAACCATAGAATTTGAGGGACATTTTTATTAACAAAGAGTGCCTTGAAATATATTTAATTATTTTCAATACTAAAAATCTACATTCAATCAAAGAAACCTTTGAGCTTAAAGACAGTTTTTATTAATAAAGAGTGCCTTGAAAAAGAATCAATTTTTTCCATATAAAAAATCTTCTTGCAATCTAAGAAAGCTTAGGGATTAAAGAAAATTTTTAATTAAAAAGAGCGCGTTGAGAAAGAATCATTTTTTTTCAATATAAAGAATCTAGTTGCAATCTAAAATCTTTGAGATTAAAAAAATTTCTACTAATAAAAAATGCCTTAAAAAAGAAGTAATTGTTCTCAATATAAAAAATCTACTTGCAATCTAAGAAACCATAGAATTTGAGGAACATTTTTATTAACAAAGAGTGCCTTGAAATATATTTAATTATTTTCAATACTAAAAATCTACATTCAATCAAAGAAACCTTTGAGCTTAAAGACAGTTTTTATTAATAAAGAGTGCCTTGAAAAAGAATCAATTTTTTCCATATAAAAAATCTTCTTGCAATCTAAGAAAGCTTAGGGATTAAAGAAAATTTTTAATTAAAAAGAGCGCGTTGAGAAAGAATCATTTTTTTTCAATATAAAGAATCTAGTTGCAATCTAAAATCTTTGAGATTAAAAAAATTTCTACTAATAAAAAATGCCTTAAAAAAAAGTAATTGTTCTCAATATAAAAAATCTACTTGCAATCTAAGAAACCATAGAATTTGAGGGACATTTTTATTAACAAAGAGTGCCTTGAAATATATTTAATTATCTTCAATACTAAAAATCTACATTCAATCAAAGAAACCTTTGAGCTTAAAGACAGTTTTTATTAATAAAGAGTGCCTTGAAAAAGAATCAATTTTTTCCATATAAAAAATCTTCTTGCAATCTAAGAAAGCTTAGGGATTAAAGAAAATTTTTAATTAAAAAGAGCGCGTTGAGAAAGAATCATTTTTTTTCAATATAAAGAATCTAGTTGCAATCTAAAATCTTTGAGATTAAAAAAATTTCTACTAATAAAAAATGCCTTAAAAAAGAAGTAATTGTTCTCAATATAAAAAATCTACTTGCAATCTAAGAAACCATAGAATTTGAGGAACATTTTTATTAACAAAGAGTGCCTTGAAATATATTTAATTATTTCAATACTAAAAATCTACATTCAATCAAAGAAACCTTTGAGCTTAAAGACAGTTTTTATTAATAAAGAGTGCCTTGAAAAAGAATCAATTTTTTCCATATAAAAAATCTTCTTGCAATCTAAGAAAGCTTAGGGATTAAAGAAAATTTTTAATTAAAAAGAGCGCGTTGAGAAAGAATCATTTTTTTTCAATATAAAGAATCTAGTTGCAATCTAAAATCTTTGAGATTAAAAAAATTTCTACTAATAAAAAATGCCTTAAAAAAGAAGTAATTGTTCTCAATATAAAAAATCTACTTGCAATCTAAGAAACCATAGAATTTGAGGGACATTTTTATTAACAAAGAGTGCCTTGAAATATATTTAATTATTTTCAATACTAAAAATCTACATTCAATCAAAGAAACCTTTGAGCTTAAAGACAGTTTTTATTAATAAAGAGTGCCTTGAAAAAGAATCAATTTTTTCCATATAAAAAATCTTCTTGCAATCTAAGAAAGCTTAGGGATTAAAGAAAATTTTTAATTAAAAAGAGCGCGTTGAGAAAGAATCATTTTTTTTCAATATAAAGAATCTAGTTGCAATCTAAAATCTTTGAGATTAAAAAAATTTCTACTAATAAAAAATGCCTTAAAAAAGAAGTAATTGTTCTCAATATAAAAAATCTACTTGCAATCTAAGAAACCATAGAATTTGAGGGACATTTTTATTAACAAAGAGTGCCTTGAAATATATTTAATTATTTTCAATACTAAAAATCTACATTCAATCAAAGAAACCTTTGAGCTTAAAGACAGTTTTTATTAATAAAGAGTGCCTTGAAAAAGAATCAATTTTTTCCATATAAAAAATCTTCTTGCAATCTAAGAAAGCTTAGGGATTAAAGAAAATTTTTAATTAAAAAGAGCGCGTTGAGAAAGAATCATTTTTTTTCAATATAAAGAATCTAGTTGCAATCTAAAATCTTTGAGATTAAAAAAATTTCTACTAATAAAAAATGCCTTAAAAAAGAAGTAATTGTTCTCAATATAAAAAATCTACTTGCAATCTAAGAAACCATAGAATTTGAGGGACATTTTTATTAACAAAGAGTGCCTTGAAATATATTTAATTATTTTCAATACTAAAAATCTACATTCAATCAAAGAAACCTTTGAGCTTAAAGACAGTTATTAATATAAAGAGTGCCTTGAAAAAGAATCAATTTTTTCCATATAAAAAATCTTCTTGCAACCTAAGAAAGCTTAGGAATTAAAGAAAATTTCTAATTAAAAAGAGCGCGTTGAGAAAGAATCATTTTTTCAAATATAAAAAATCTTCTTGCAATCTAAGAAAGCTTAGGATTAAAGAAAATTTTTAATTAAAAAGAGCGCGTTGAGAAAGAATCATTTTTTTTCAATATAAAGAATCTAGTTGCAATCTAAAATCTTTGAGATTAAAAAATTTCTACTAATAAAAAATGCCTTAAAAAAGAAGTAATTGTTCTCAATATAAAAAATCTACTTGCAATCTAAGAAACCATAGAATTTGAGTGACATTTTTATTAACAAAGAGTGCCTTGAAATATATTTAATTATTTTCAATACTAAAAATCTACATTCAATCAAAGAAACCTTTGAGCTTAAAGACAGTTATTAATATAAAGAGTGCCTTGAAAAAGAATCAATTTTTTCCATATAAAAAATCTTCTTGCAATCTAAGAAAGCTTAGGGATTAAAGAAAATTTCTAATTAAAAAGAGCGCGTTGAGAAAGAATCATTTTTTTTCAATATAAAGAATCTAGTTGCAATCTAAAATCTTTGAGATTAAAAAAATATCTACTAACAAAAAGTGCCTTAAAAAAGAAGTAATTGTTCTCAATATAAAAAATCTACTTGCAATCTAAGAAACCATAGAATTTGAGGGACATTTTTATTAACAAAGAGTGCCTTGAAATATATTTAATTATTTTCAATACTAAAAATCTACATTCAATCAAAGAAACCTTTGAGCTTAAAGACAGTTTTTATTAATAAAGAGTGCCTTGAAAAAGAATCAATTTTTTCCATATAAAAAATCTTCTTGCAATCTAAGAAAGCTTAGGGATTAAAGAAAATTTTTAATTAAAAAGAGCGCGTTGAGAAAGAATCATTTTTTTTCAATATAAAGAATCTAGTTGCAATCTAAAATCTTTGAGATTAAAAAAATTTCTACTAATAAAAAATGCCTTAAAAAAGAAGTAATTGTTCTCAATATAAAAAATCTACTTGCAATCTAAGAAACCATAGAATTTGAGGGACATTTTTATTAACAAAGAGTGCCTTGAAATATATTTAATTATTTTCAATACTAAAAATCTACATTCAATCAAAGAAACCTTTGAGCTTAAAGACAGTTTTTATTAATAAAGAGTGCCTTGAAAAAGAATCAATTTTTTCCATATAAAAAATCTTCTTGCAATCTAAGAAAGCTTAGGGATTAAAGAAAATTTTTAATTAAAAAGAGCGCGTTGAGAAAGAATCATTTTTTTTCAATATAAAGAATCTAGTTGCAATCTAAAATCTTTGAGATTAAAAAAATTTCTACTAATAAAAAATGCCTTAAAAAAGAAGTAATTGTTCTCAATATAAAAAATCTACTTGCAATCTAAGAAACCATAGAATTTGAGGGACATTTTTATTAACAAAGAGTGCCTTGAAATATATTTAATTATTTTCAATACTAAAAATCTACATTCAATCAAAGAAACCTTTGAGCTTAAAGACAGTTTTTATTAATAAAGAGTGCCTTGAAAAAGAATCAATTTTTTCCATATAAAAAATCTTCTTGCAATCTAAGAAAGCTTAGGGATTAAAGAAAATTTTTAATTAAAAAGAGCGCGTTGAGAAAGAATCATTTTTTTTCAATATAAAGAATCTAGTTGCAATCTAAAATCTTTGAGATTAAAAAAATTTCTACTAATAAAAAATGCCTTAAAAAAGAAGTAATTGTTCTCAATATAAAAAATCTACTTGCAATCTAAGAAACCATAGAATTTGAGGAACATTTTTATTAACAAAGAGTGCCTTGAAATATATTTAATTATTTTCAATACTAAAAATCTACATTCAATCAAAGAAACCTTTGAGCTTAAAGACAGTTTTTATTAATAAAGAGTGCCTTGAAAAAGAATCAATTTTTTCCATATAAAAAATCTTCTTGCAATCTAAGAAAGCTTAGGGATTAAAGAAAATTTTTAATTAAAAAGAGCGCGTTGAGAAAGAATCATTTTTTTTCAATATAAAGAATCTAGTTGCAATCTAAAATCTTTGAGATTAAAAAAATTTCTACTAATAAAAAATGCCTTAAAAAAGAAGTAATTGTTCTCAATATAAAAAATCTACTTGCAATCTAAGAAACCATAGAATTTGAGGAACATTTTTATTAACAAAGAGTGCCTTGAAATATATTTAATTATTTTCAATACTAAAAATCTACATTCAATCAAAGAAACCTTTGAGCTTAAAGACAGTTATTAATATAAAGAGTGCCTTGAAAAAGAATCAATTTTTTCCATATAAAAAATCTTCTTGCAATCTAAGAAAGCTTAGGGATTAAAGAAAATTTTTAATTAAAAAGAGCGCGTTGAGAAAGAATCATTTTTTTTCAATATAAAGAATCTAGTTGCAATCTAAAATCTTTGAGATTAAAAAAATTTCTACTAATAAAAAATGCCTTAAAAAAAAAGTAATTGTTCTCAATATAAAAAATCTACTTGCAATCTAAGAAACCATAGAATTTGAGGGACATTTTTATTAACAAAGAGTGCCTTGAAATATATTTAATTATTTTCAATACTAAAAATCTACATTCAATCAAAGAAACCTTTGAGCTTAAAGACAGTTTTTAATATAAAGAGTGCCTTGAAAAAGAATCAATTTTTTCCATATAAAAAATCTTCTTGCAATCTAAGAAAGCTTAGGGATTAAAGAAAATTTTTAATTAAAAAGAGCGCGTTGAGAAAGAATCATTTTTTTTCAATATAAAGAATCTAGTTGCAATCTAAAATCTTTGAGATTAAAAAAATTTCTACTAATAAAAAATGCCTTAAAAAAGAAGTAATTGTTCTCAATATAAAAAATCTACTTGCAATCTAAGAAACCATAGAATTTGAGGAACATTTTTATTAACAAAGAGTGCCTTGAAATATATTTAATTATTTTCAATACTAAAAATCTACATTCAATCAAAGAAACCTTTGAGCTTAAAGACAGTTTTTATTAATAAAGAGTGCCTTGAAAAAGAATCAATTTTTTCCATATAAAAAATCTTCTTGCAATCTAAGAAAGCTTAGGGATTAAAGAAAATTTTTAATTAAAAAGAGCGCGTTGAGAAAGAATCATTTTTTTTCAATATAAAGAATCTAGTTGCAATCTAAAATCTTTGAGATTAAAAAAATTTCTACTAATAAAAAGTGCCTTAAAAAAGAAGTAATTGTTCTCAATATAAAAAATCTACTTGCAATCTAAGAAACCATAGAATTTGAGGAACATTTTTATTAACAAAGAGTGCCTTGAAATATATTTAATTATTTTCAATACTAAAAATCTACATTCAATCAAAGAAACCTTTGAGCTTAAAGACAGTTTTTATTAATAAAGAGTGCCTTGAAAAAGAATCAATTTTTTCCATATAAAAAATCTTCTTGCAATCTAAGAAAGCTTAGGGATTAAAGAAAATTTTTAATTAAAAAGAGCGCGTTGAGAAAGAATCATTTTTTTTCAATATAAAGAATCTAGTTGCAATCTAAAATCTTTGAGATTAAAAAAATTTCTACTAATAAAAAATGCCTTAAAAAAGAAGTAATTGTTCTCAATATAAAAAATCTACTTGCAATCTAAGAAACCATAGAATTTGAGGGACATTTTTATTAACAAAGAGTGCCTTGAAATATATTTAATTATTTTCAATACTAAAAATCTACATTCAATCAAAGAAACCTTTGAGCTTAAAGACAGTTTTTAATAATAAAGAGTGCCTTGAAAAAGAATCAATTTTTTCCATATAAAAAATCTTCTTGCAATCTAAGAAAGCTTAGGGATTAAAGAAAATTTTTAATTAAAAAGAGCGCGTTGAGAAAGAATCATTTTTTTTCAATATAAAGAATCTAGTTGCAATCTAAAATCTTTGAGATTAAAAAAATTTCTACTAATAAAAAATGCCTTAAAAAAGAAGTAATTGTTCTCAATATAAAAAATCTACTTGCAATCTAAGAAACCATAGAATTTGAGGAACATTTTTATTAACAAAGAGTGCCTTGAAATATATTTAATTATTTTCAATACTAAAAATCTACATTCAATCAAAGAAACCTTTGAGCTTAAAGACAGTTTTTATTAATAAAGAGTGCCTTGAAAAAGAATCAATTTTTTCCATATAAAAAATCTTCTTGCAATCTAAGAAAGCTTAGGGATTAAAGAAAATTTTTAATTAAAAAGAGCGCGTTGAGAAAGAATCATTTTTTTTCAATATAAAGAATCTAGTTGCAATCTAAAATCTTTGAGATTAAAAAAATTTCTACTAATAAAAAATGCCTTAAAAAAGAAGTAATTGTTCTCAATATAAAAAATCTACTTGCAATCTAAGAAACCATAGAATTTGAGGGACATTTTTATTAACAAAGAGTGCCTTGAAATATATTTAATTATTTTCAATACTAAAAATCTACATTCAATCAAAGAAACCTTTGAGCTTAAAGACAGTTTTTATTAATAAAGAGTGCCTTGAAAAAGAATCAATTTTTTCCATATAAAAAATCTTCTTGCAATCTAAGAAAGCTTAGGGATTAAAGAAAATTTTTAATTAAAAAGAGCGCGTTGAGAAAGAATCATTTTTTTTCAATATAAAGAATCTAGTTGCAATCTAAAATCTTTGAGATTAAAAAAATTTCTACTAATAAAAAATGCCTTAAAAAAGAAGTAATTGTTCTCAATATAAAAAATCTACTTGCAATCTAAGAAACCATAGAATTTGAGGAACATTTTTATTAACAAAGAGTGCCTTGAAATATATTTAATTATTTTCAATACTAAAAATCTACATTCAATCAAAGAAACCTTTGAGCTTAAAGACAGTTTTTATTAATAAAGAGTGCCTTGAAAAAGAATCAATTTTTTCCATATAAAAAATCTTCTTGCAATCTAAGAAAGCTTAGGGATTAAAGAAAATTTTTAATTAAAAAGAGCGCGTTGAGAAAGAATCATTTTTTTTCAATATAAAGAATCTAGTTGCAATCTAAAATCTTTGAGATTAAAAAAATTTCTACTAATAAAAAATGCCTTAAAAAAAAAGTAATTGTTCTCAATATAAAAAATCTACTTGCAATCTAAGAAACCATAGAATTTGAGGGACATTTTTATTAACAAAGAGTGCCTTGAAATATATTTAATTATTTTCAATACTAAAAATCTACATTCAATCAAAGAAACCTTTGAGCTTAAAGACAGTTTTTAATATAAAGAGTGCCTTGAAAAAGAATCAATTTTTTCCATATAAAAAATCTTCTTGCAATCTAAGAAAGCTTAGGGATTAAAGAAAATTTTTAATTAAAAAGAGCGCGTTGAGAAAGAATCATTTTTTTTCAATATAAAGAATCTAGTTGCAATTTAAAATCTTTGAGATTAAAAAAATTTCTACTAATAAAAAGTGCCTTAAAAAAGAAGTAATTGTTCTCAATATAAAAAATCTACTTGCAATCTAAGAAACCATAGAATTTGAGGAACATTTTTATTAACAAAGAGTGCCTTGAAATATATTTAATTATTTTCAATACTAAAAATCTACATTCAATCAAAGAAACCTTTGAGCTTAAAGACAGTTTTTATTAATAAAGAGTGCCTTGAAAAAGAATCAATTTTTTCCATATAAAAAATCTTCTTGCAATCTAAGAAAGCTTAGGGATTAAAGAAAATTTTTAATTAAAAAGAGCGCGTTGAGAAAGAATCATTTTTTTTCAATATAAAGAATCTAGTTGCAATCTAAAATCTTTGAGATTAAAAAAATTTCTACTAATAAAAAATGCCTTAAAAAAGAAGTAATTGTTCTCAATATAAAAAATCTACTTGCAATCTAAGAAACCATAGAATTTGAGGGACATTTTTATTAACAAAGAGTGCCTTGAAATATATTTAATTATTTTCAATACTAAAAATCTACATTCAATCAAAGAAACCTTTGAGCTTAAAGACAGTTTTTATTAATAAAGAGTGCCTTGAAAAAGAATCAATTTTTTCCATATAAAAAATCTTCTTGCAATCTAAGAAAGCTTAGGGATTAAAGAAAATTTTTAATTAAAAAGAGCGCGTTGAGAAAGAATCATTTTTTTTCAATATAAAGAATCTAGTTGCAATCTAAAATCTTTGAGATTAAAAAAATTTCTACTAATAAAAAATGCCTTAAAAAAGAAGTAATTGTTCTCAATATAAAAAATCTACTTGCAATCTAAGAAACCATAGAATTTGAGGGACATTTTTATTAACAAAGAGTGCCTTGAAATATATTTAATTATTTTCAATACTAAAAATCTACATTCAATCAAAGAAACCTTTGAGCTTAAAGACAGTTTTTATTAATAAAGAGTGCCTTGAAAAAGAATCAATTTTTTCCATATAAAAAATCTTCTTGCAATCTAAGAAAGCTTAGGGATTAAAGAAAATTTTTAATTAAAAAGAGCGCGTTGAGAAAGAATCATTTTTTTTCAATATAAAGAATCTAGTTGCAATCTAAAATCTTTGAGATTAAAAAAATTTCTACTAATAAAAAATGCCTTAAAAAAGAAGTAATTGTTCTCAATATAAAAAATCTACTTGCAATCTAAGAAACCATAGAATTTGAGGACATTTTTATTAACAAAGAGTGCCTTGAAATATATTTAATTATTTTCAATACTAAAAATCTACATTCAATCAAAGAAACCTTTGAGCTTAAAGACAGTTTTTAAATAAAGAGTGCCTTGAAAAAGAATCAATTTTTTCCATATAAAAAATCTTCTTGCAATCTAAGAAAGCTTAGGGATTAAAGAAAATTTTTAATTAAAAAGAGCGCGTTGAGAAAGAATCATTTTTTTTCAATATAAAGAATCTAGTTGCAATCTAAAATCTTTGAGATTAAAAAAATTTCTACTAATAAAAAGTGCCTTAAAAAAGAAGTAATTGTTCTCAATATAAAAAATCTACTTGCAATCTAAGAAACCATAGAATTTGAGGACATTTTTATTAACAAAGAGTGCCTTGAAATATATTTAATTATTTTCAATACTAAAAATCTACATTCAATCAAAGAAACCTTTGAGCTTAAAGACAGTTTTTATTAATAAAGAGTGCCTTGAAAAAGAATCAATTTTTTCCATATAAAAAATCTTCTTGCAATCTAAGAAAGCTTAGGGATTAAAGAAAATTTTTAATTAAAAAGAGCGCGTTGAGAAAGAATCATTTTTTTTCAATATAAAGAATCTAGTTGCAATCTAAAATCTTTGAGATTAAAAAAATTTCTACTAATAAAAAGTGCCTTAAAAAAGAAGTAATTGTTCTCAATATAAAAAATCTACTTGCAATCTAAGAAACCATAGAATTTGAGGAACATTTTTATTAACAAAGAGTGCCTTGAAATATATTTAATTATTTTCAATACTAAAAATCTACATTCAATCAAAGAAACCTTTGAGCTTAAAGACAGTTTTTATTAATAAAGAGTGCCTTGAAAAAGAATCAATTTTTTCCATATAAAAAATCTTCTTGCAATCTAAGAAAGCTTAGGGATTAAAGAAAATTTTTAATTAAAAAGAGCGCGTTGAGAAAGAATCATTTTTTTTCAATATAAAGAATCTAGTTGCAATCTAAAATCTTTGAGATTAAAAAAATTTCTACTAATAAAAAATGCCTTAAAAAAGAAGTAATTGTTCTCAATATAAAAAATCTACTTGCAATCTAAGAAACCATAGAATTTGAGGGACATTTTTATTAACAAAGAGTGCCTTGAAATATATTTAATTATTTTCAATACTAAAAATCTACATTCAATCAAAGAAACCTTTGAGCTTAAAGACAGTTTTTATTAATAAAGAGTGCCTTGAAAAAGAATCAATTTTTTCCATATAAAAAATCTTCTTGCAATCTAAGAAAGCTTAGGGATTAAAGAAAATTTTTAATTAAAAAGAGCGCGTTGAGAAAGAATCATTTTTTTTCAATATAAAGAATCTAGTTGCAATCTAAAATCTTTGAGATTAAAAAAATTTCTACTAATAAAAAATGCCTTAAAAAAGAAGTAATTGTTCTCAATATAAAAAATCTACTTGCAATCTAAGAAACCATAGAATTTGAGGGACATTTTTATTAACAAAGAGTGCCTTGAAATATATTTAATTATTTTCAATACTAAAAATCTACATTCAATCAAAGAAACCTTTGAGCTTAAAGACAGTTTTTATTAATAAAGAGTGCCTTGAAAAAGAATCAATTTTTTCCATATAAAAAATCTTCTTGCAATCTAAGAAAGCTTAGGGATTAAAGAAAATTTTTAATTAAAAAGAGCGCGTTGAGAAAGAATCATTTTTTTTCAATATAAAGAATCTAGTTGCAATCTAAAATCTTTGAGATTAAAAAAATTTCTACTAATAAAAAATGCCTTAAAAAAGAAGTAATTGTTCTCAATATAAAAAATCTACTTGCAATCTAAGAAACCATAGAATTTGAGGACATTTTTATTAACAAAGAGTGCCTTGAAATATATTTAATTATTTTCAATACTAAAAATCTACATTCAATCAAAGAAACCTTTGAGCTTAAAGACAGTTTTTATTAATAAAGAGTGCCTTGAAAAAGAATCAATTTTTTCCATATAAAAAATCTTCTTGCAATCTAAGAAAGCTTAGGGATTAAAGAAAATTTTTAATTAAAAAGAGCGCGTTGAGAAAGAATCATTTTTTTTCAATATAAAGAATCTAGTTGCAATCTAAAATCTTTGAGATTAAAAAAATTTCTACTAATAAAAAATGCCTTAAAAAAGAAGTAATTGTTCTCAATATAAAAAATCTACTTGCAATCTAAGAAACCATAGAATTTGAGGGACATTTTTATTAACAAAGAGTGCCTTGAAATATATTTAATTATTTTCAATACTAAAAATCTACATTCAATCAAAGAAACCTTTGAGCTTAAAGACAGTTTTTATTAATAAAGAGTGCCTTGAAAAAGAATCAATTTTTTCCATATAAAAAATCTTCTTGCAATCTAAGAAAGCTTAGGGATTAAAGAAAATTTTTAATTAAAAAGAGCGCGTTGAGAAAGAATCATTTTTTTTCAATATAAAGAATCTAGTTGCAATCTAAAATCTTTGAGATTAAAAAAATTTCTACTAATAAAAAATGCCTTAAAAAAGAAGTAATTGTTCTCAATATAAAAAATCTACTTGCAATCTAAGAAACCATAGAATTTGAGGGACATTTTTATTAACAAAGAGTGCCTTGAAATATATTTAATTATTTTCAATACTAAAAATCTACATTCAATCAAAGAAACCTTTGAGCTTAAAGACAGTTTTTATTAATAAAGAGTGCCTTGAAAAAGAATCAATTTTTTCCATATAAAAAATCTTCTTGCAATCTAAGAAAGCTTAGGGATTAAAGAAAATTTTTAATTAAAAAGAGCGCGTTGAGAAAGAATCATTTTTTTTCAATATAAAGAATCTAGTTGCAATCTAAAATCTTTGAGATTAAAAAAATTTCTACTAATAAAAAATGCCTTAAAAAAGAAGTAATTGTTCTCAATATAAAAAATCTACTTGCAATCTAAGAAACCATAGAATTTGAGGAACATTTTTATTAACAAAGAGTGCCTTGAAATATATTTAATTATTTTCAATACTAAAAATCTACATTCAATCAAAGAAACCTTTGAGCTTAAAGACAGTTTTTATTAATAAAGAGTGCCTTGAAAAAGAATCAATTTTTTCCATATAAAAAATCTTCTTGCAATCTAAGAAAGCTTAGGGATTAAAGAAAATTTTTAATTAAAAAGAGCGCGTTGAGAAAGAATCATTTTTTTTCAATATAAAGAATCTAGTTGCAATCTAAAATCTTTGAGATTAAAAAAATTTCTACTAATAAAAAGTGCCTTAAAAAAGAAGTAATTGTTCTCAATATAAAAAATCTACTTGCAATCTAAGAAACCATAGAATTTGAGGACATTTTTATTAACAAAGAGTGCCTTGAAATATATTTAATTATTTTCAATACTAAAAATCTACATTCAATCAAAGAAACCTTTGAGCTTAAAGACAGTTTTTATTAATAAAGAGTGCCTTGAAAAAGAATCAATTTTTTCCATATAAAAAATCTTCTTGCAATCTAAGAAAGCTTAGGGATTAAAGAAAATTTTTAATTAAAAAGAGCGCGTTGAGAAAGAATCATTTTTTTTCAATATAAAGAATCTAGTTGCAATCTAAAATCTTTGAGATTAAAAAAATTTCTACTAATAAAAAGTGCCTTAAAAAAGAAGTAATTGTTCTCAATATAAAAAATCTACTTGCAATCTAAGAAACCATAGAATTTGAGGAACATTTTTATTAACAAAGAGTGCCTTGAAATATATTTAATTATTTTCAATACTAAAAATCTACATTCAATCAAAGAAACCTTTGAGCTTAAAGACAGTTTTTATTAATAAAGAGTGCCTTGAAAAAGAATCAATTTTTTCCATATAAAAAATCTTCTTGCAATCTAAGAAAGCTTAGGGATTAAAGAAAATTTTTAATTAAAAAGAGCGCGTTGAGAAAGAATCATTTTTTTTCAATATAAAGAATCTAGTTGCAATCTAAAATCTTTGAGATTAAAAAAATTTCTACTAATAAAAAGTGCCTTAAAAAAGAAGTAATTGTTCTCAATATAAAAAATCTACTTGCAATCTAAGAAACCATAGAATTTGAGGAACATTTTTATTAACAAAGAGTGCCTTGAAATATATTTAATTATTTTCAATACTAAAAATCTACATTCAATCAAAGAAACCTTTGAGCTTAAAGACAGTTTTTATTAATAAAGAGTGCCTTGAAAAAGAATCAATTTTTTCCATATAAAAAATCTTCTTGCAATCTAAGAAAGCTTAGGGATTAAAGAAAATTTTTAATTAAAAAGAGCGCGTTGAGAAAGAATCATTTTTTTTCAATATAAAGAATCTAGTTGCAATTTAAAATCTTTGAGATTAAAAAAATTTCTACTAATAAAAAGTGCCTTAAAAAAGAAGTAATTGTTCTCAATATAAAAAATCTACTTGCAATCTAAGAAACCATAGAATTTGAGGAACATTTTTATTAACAAAGAGTGCCTTGAAATATATTTAATTATTTTCAATACTAAAAATCTACATTCAATCAAAGAAACCTTTGAGCTTAAAGACAGTTTTTATTAATAAAGAGTGCCTTGAAAAAGAATCAATTTTTTCCATATAAAAAATCTTCTTGCAATCTAAGAAAGCTTAGGGATTAAAGAAAATTTTTAATTAAAAAGAGCGCGTTGAGAAAGAATCATTTTTTTTCAATATAAAGAATCTAGTTGCAATCTAAAATCTTTGAGATTAAAAAAATTTCTACTAATAAAAAATGCCTTAAAAAAGAAGTAATTGTTCTCAATATAAAAAATCTACTTGCAATCTAAGAAACCATAGAATTTGAGGACATTTTTATTAACAAAGAGTGCCTTGAAATATATTTAATTATCTTCAATACTAAAAATCTACATTCAATCAAAGAAACCTTTGAGCTTAAAGACAGTTTTTATTAATAAAGAGTGCCTTGAAAAAGAATCAATTTTTTCCATATAAAAAATCTTCTTGCAATCTAAGAAAGCTTAGGGATTAAAGAAAATTTTTAATTAAAAAGAGCGCGTTGAGAAAGAATCATTTTTTTTCAATATAAAGAATCTAGTTGCAATCTAAAATCTTTGAGATTAAAAAAATTTCTACTAATAAAAAATGCCTTAAAAAAGAAGTAATTGTTCTCAATATAAAAAATCTACTTGCAATCTAAGAAACCATAGAATTTGAGGGACATTTTTATTAACAAAGAGTGCCTTGAAATATATTTAATTATTTTCAATACTAAAAATCTACATTCAATCAAAGAAACCTTTGAGCTTAAAGACAGTTTTTAATATAAAGAGTGCCTTGAAAAAGAATCAATTTTTTCCATATAAAAAATCTTCTTGCAATCTAAGAAAGCTTAGGGATTAAAGAAAATTTTTAATTAAAAAGAGCGCGTTGAGAAAGAATCATTTTTTTTCAATATAAAGAATCTAGTTGCAATCTAAAATCTTTGAGATTAAAAAAATTTCTACTAATAAAAAACGCCTTAAAAAAGAAGTAATTGTTCTCAATATAAAAAATCTACTTGCAATCTAAGAAACCATAGAATTTGAGGACATTTTTATTAACAAAGAGTGCCTTGAAATATATTTAATTATTTTCAATACTAAAAATCTACATTCAATCAAAGAAACCTTTGAGCTTAAAGACAGTTTTTATTAATAAAGAGTGCCTTGAAAAAGAATCAATTTTTTCCATATAAAAAATCTTCTTGCAATCTAAGAAAGCTTAGGGATTAAAGAAAATTTTTAATTAAAAAGAGCGCGTTGAGAAAGAATCATTTTTTTTCAATATAAAGAATCTAGTTGCAATTTAAAATCTTTGAGATTAAAAAAATTTCTACTAATAAAAAGTGCCTTAAAAAAGAAGTAATTGTTCTCAATATAAAAAATCTACTTGCAATCTAAGAAACCATAGAATTTGAGGAACATTTTTATTAACAAAGAGTGCCTTGAAATATATTTAATTATTTTCAATACTAAAAATCTACATTCAATCAAAGAAACCTTTGAGCTTAAAGACAGTTTTTATTAATAAAGAGTGCCTTGAAAAAGAATCAATTTTTTCCATATAAAAAATCTTCTTGCAATCTAAGAAAGCTTAGGGATTAAAGAAAATTTTTAATTAAAAAGAGCGCGTTGAGAAAGAATCATTTTTTTTCAATATAAAGAATCTAGTTGCAATCTAAAATCTTTGAGATTAAAAAAATTTCTACTAATAAAAAGTGCCTTAAAAAAGAAGTAATTGTTCTCAATATAAAAAATCTACTTGCAATCTAAGAAACCATAGAATTTGAGGACATTTTTATTAACAAAGAGTGCCTTGAAATATATTTAATTATTTTCAATACTAAAAATCTACATTCAATCAAAGAAACCTTTGAGCTTAAAGACAGTTTTTATTAATAAAGAGTGCCTTGAAAAAGAATCAATTTTTTCCATATAAAAAATCTTCTTGCAATCTAAGAAAGCTTAGGGATTAAAGAAAATTTTTAATTAAAAAGAGCGCGTTGAGAAAGAATCATTTTTTTTCAATATAAAGAATCTAGTTGCAATCTAAAATCTTTGAGATTAAAAAAATTTCTACTAATAAAAAATGCCTTAAAAAAGAAGTAATTGTTCTCAATATAAAAAATCTACTTGCAATCTAAGAAACCATAGAATTTGAGGACATTTTTATTAACAAAGAGTGCCTTGAAATATATTTAATTATTTTCAATACTAAAAATCTACATTCAATCAAAGAAACCTTTGAGCTTAAAGACAGTTTTTATTAATAAAGAGTGCCTTGAAAAAGAATCAATTTTTTCCATATAAAAAATCTTCTTGCAATCTAAGAAAGCTTAGGGATTAAAGAAAATTTTTAATTAAAAAGAGCGCGTTGAGAAAGAATCATTTTTTTTCAATATAAAGAATCTAGTTGCAATCTAAAATCTTTGAGATTAAAAAAATTTCTACTAATAAAAAATGCCTTAAAAAAGAAGTAATTGTTCTCAATATAAAAAATCTACTTGCAATCTAAGAAACCATAGAATTTGAGGGACATTTTTATTAACAAAGAGTGCCTTGAAATATATTTAATTATTTTCAATACTAAAAATCTACATTCAATCAAAGAAACCTTTGAGCTTAAAGACAGTTTTAATATAAAGAGTGCCTTGAAAAAGAATCAATTTTTTCCATATAAAAAATCTTCTTGCAATCTAAGAAAGCTTAGGGATTAAAGAAAATTTTTAATTAAAAAGAGCGCGTTGAGAAAGAATCATTTTTTTTCAATATAAAGAATCTAGTTGCAATCTAAAATCTTTGAGATTAAAAAAATTTCTACTAATAAAAAATGCCTTAAAAAAGAAGTAATTGTTCTCAATATAAAAAATCTACTTGCAATCTAAGAAACCATAGAATTTGAGGGACATTTTTATTAACAAAGAGTGCCTTGAAATATATTTAATTATTTTCAATACTAAAAATCTACATTCAATCAAAGAAACCTTTGAGCTTAAAGACAGTTTTTATTAATAAAGAGTGCCTTGAAAAAGAATCAATTTTTTCCATATAAAAAATCTTCTTGCAATCTAAGAAAGCTTAGGGATTAAAGAAAATTTTTAATTAAAAAGAGCGCGTTGAGAAAGAATCATTTTTTTTCAATATAAAGAATCTAGTTGCAATCTAAAATCTTTGAGATTAAAAAAATTTCTACTAATAAAAAATGCCTTAAAAAAGAAGTAATTGTTCTCAATATAAAAAATCTACTTGCAATCTAAGAAACCATAGAATTTGAGGAACATTTTTATTAACAAAGAGTGCCTTGAAATATATTTAATTATTTTCAATACTAAAAATCTACATTCAATCAAAGAAACCTTTGAGCTTAAAGACAGTTTTTATTAATAAAGAGTGCCTTGAAAAAGAATCAATTTTTTCCATATAAAAAATCTTCTTGCAATCTAAGAAAGCTTAGGGATTAAAGAAAATTTTTAATTAAAAAGAGCGCGTTGAGAAAGAATCATTTTTTTTCAATATAAAGAATCTAGTTGCAATCTAAAATCTTTGAGATTAAAAAAATTTCTACTAATAAAAAATGCCTTAAAAAAGAAGTAATTGTTCTCAATATAAAAAATCTACTTGCAATCTAAGAAACCATAGAATTTGAGGGACATTTTTATTAACAAAGAGTGCCTTGAAATATATTTAATTATTTTCAATACTAAAAATCTACATTCAATCAAAGAAACCTTTGAGCTTAAAGACAGTTTTTATTAATAAAGAGTGCCTTGAAAAAGAATCAATTTTTTCCATATAAAAAATCTTCTTGCAATCTAAGAAAGCTTAGGGATTAAAGAAAATTTTTAATTAAAAAGAGCGCGTTGAGAAAGAATCATTTTTTTTCAATATAAAGAATCTAGTTGCAATCTAAAATCTTTGAGATTAAAAAAATTTCTACTAATAAAAAATGCCTTAAAAAAGAAGTAATTGTTCTCAATATAAAAAATCTACTTGCAATCTAAGAAACCATAGAATTTGAGGAACATTTTTATTAACAAAGAGTGCCTTGAAATATATTTAATTATTTTCAATACTAAAAATCTACATTCAATCAAAGAAACCTTTGAGCTTAAAGACAGTTTTTATTAATAAAGAGTGCCTTGAAAAAGAATCAATTTTTTCCATATAAAAAATCTTCTTGCAATCTAAGAAAGCTTAGGGATTAAAGAAAATTTTTAATTAAAAAGAGCGCGTTGAGAAAGAATCATTTTTTTTCAATATAAAGAATCTAGTTGCAATCTAAAATCTTTGAGATTAAAAAAATTTCTACTAATAAAAAATGCCTTAAAAAAGAAGTAATTGTTCTCAATATAAAAAATCTACTTGCAATCTAAGAAACCATAGAATTTGAGGACATTTTTATTAACAAAGAGTGCCTTGAAATATATTTAATTATTTTCAATACTAAAAATCTACATTCAATCAAAGAAACCTTTGAGCTTAAAGACAGTTTTTATTAATAAAGAGTGCCTTGAAAAAGAATCAATTTTTTCCATATAAAAAATCTTCTTGCAATCTAAGAAAGCTTAGGGATTAAAGAAAATTTTTAATTAAAAAGAGCGCGTTGAGAAAGAATCATTTTTTTTCAATATAAAGAATCTAGTTGCAATCTAAAATCTTTGAGATTAAAAAAATTTCTACTAATAAAAAATGCCTTAAAAAAGAAGTAATTGTTCTCAATATAAAAAATCTACTTGCAATCTAAGAAACCATAGAATTTGAGGACATTTTTATTAACAAAGAGTGCCTTGAAATATATTTAATTATTTTCAATACTAAAAATCTACATTCAATCAAAGAAACCTTTGAGCTTAAAGACAGTTTTTATTAATAAAGAGTGCCTTGAAAAAGAATCAATTTTTTCCATATAAAAAATCTTCTTGCAATCTAAGAAAGCTTAGGGATTAAAGAAAATTTTTAATTAAAAAGAGCGCGTTGAGAAAGAATCATTTTTTTTCAATATAAAGAATCTAGTTGCAATCTAAAATCTTTGAGATTAAAAAAATTTCTACTAATAAAAAGTGCCTTAAAAAAGAAGTAATTGTTCTCAATATAAAAAATCTACTTGCAATCTAAGAAACCATAGAATTTGAGGACATTTTTATTAACAAAGAGTGCCTTGAAATATATTTAATTATTTTCAATACTAAAAATCTACATTCAATCAAAGAAACCTTTGAGCTTAAAGACAGTTTTTATTAATAAAGAGTGCCTTGAAAAAGAATCAATTTTTTCCATATAAAAAATCTTCTTGCAATCTAAGAAAGCTTAGGGATTAAAGAAAATTTTTAATTAAAAAGAGCGCGTTGAGAAAGAATCATTTTTTTTCAATATAAAGAATCTAGTTGCAATCTAAAATCTTTGAGATTAAAAAAATTTCTACTAATAAAAAATGCCTTAAAAAAGAAGTAATTGTTCTCAATATAAAAAATCTACTTGCAATCTAAGAAACCATAGAATTTGAGGAACATTTTTATTAACAAAGAGTGCCTTGAAATATATTTAATTATTTTCAATACTAAAAATCTACATTCAATCAAAGAAACCTTTGAGCTTAAAGACAGTTTTTATTAATAAAGAGTGCCTTGAAAAAGAATCAATTTTTTCCATATAAAAAATCTTCTTGCAATCTAAGAAAGCTTAGGGATTAAAGAAAATTTTTAATTAAAAAGAGCGCGTTGAGAAAGAATCATTTTTTTTCAATATAAAGAATCTAGTTGCAATCTAAAATCTTTGAGATTAAAAAAATTTCTACTAATAAAAAGTGCCTTAAAAAAGAAGTAATTGTTCTCAATATAAAAAATCTACTTGCAATCTAAGAAACCATAGAATTTGAGGAACATTTTTATTAACAAAGAGTGCCTTGAAATATATTTAATTATTTTCAATACTAAAAATCTACATTCAATCAAAGAAACCTTTGAGCTTAAAGACAGTTTTTATTAATAAAGAGTGCCTTGAAAAAGAATCAATTTTTTCCATATAAAAAATCTTCTTGCAATCTAAGAAAGCTTAGGGATTAAAGAAAATTTTTAATTAAAAAGAGCGCGTTGAGAAAGAATCATTTTTTTTCAATATAAAGAATCTAGTTGCAATCTAAAATCTTTGAGATTAAAAAAATTTCTACTAATAAAAAGTGCCTTAAAAAAGAAGTAATTGTTCTCAATATAAAAAATCTACTTGCAATCTAAGAAACCATAGAATTTGAGGACATTTTTATTAACAAAGAGTGCCTTGAAATATATTTAATTATTTTCAATACTAAAAATCTACATTCAATCAAAGAAACCTTTGAGCTTAAAGACAGTTTTTATTAATAAAGAGTGCCTTGAAAAAGAATCAATTTTTTCCATATAAAAAATCTTCTTGCAATCTAAGAAAGCTTAGGGATTAAAGAAAATTTTTAATTAAAAAGAGCGCGTTGAGAAAGAATCATTTTTTTTCAATATAAAGAATCTAGTTGCAATCTAAAATCTTTGAGATTAAAAAAATTTCTACTAATAAAAAGTGCCTTAAAAAAGAAGTAATTGTTCTCAATATAAAAAATCTACTTGCAATCTAAGAAACCATAGAATTTGAGGGACATTTTTATTAACAAAGAGTGCCTTGAAATATATTTAATTATTTTCAATACTAAAAATCTACATTCAATCAAAGAAACCTTTGAGCTTAAAGACAGTTTTTATTAATAAAGAGTGCCTTGAAAAAGAATCAATTTTTTCCATATAAAAAATCTTCTTGCAATCTAAGAAAGCTTAGGGATTAAAGAAAATTTTTAATTAAAAAGAGCGCGTTGAGAAAGAATCATTTTTTTTCAATATAAAGAATCTAGTTGCAATCTAAAATCTTTGAGATTAAAAAAATTTCTACTAATAAAAAATGCCTTAAAAAAGAAGTAATTGTTCTCAATATAAAAAATCTACTTGCAATCTAAGAAACCATAGAATTTGAGGAACATTTTTATTAACAAAGAGTGCCTTGAAATATATTTAATTATTTTCAATACTAAAAATCTACATTCAATCAAAGAAACCTTTGAGCTTAAAGACAGTTTTTATTAATAAAGAGTGCCTTGAAAAAGAATCAATTTTTTCCATATAAAAAATCTTCTTGCAATCTAAGAAAGCTTAGGGATTAAAGAAAATTTTTAATTAAAAAGAGCGCGTTGAGAAAGAATCATTTTTTTTCAATATAAAGAATCTAGTTGCAATCTAAAATCTTTGAGATTAAAAAAATTTCTACTAATAAAAAGTGCCTTAAAAAAGAAGTAATTGTTCTCAATATAAAAAATCTACTTGCAATCTAAGAAACCATAGAATTTGAGGACATTTTTATTAACAAAGAGTGCCTTGAAATATATTTAATTATTTTCAATACTAAAAATCTACATTCAATCAAAGAAACCTTTGAGCTTAAAGACAGTTTTTATTAATAAAGAGTGCCTTGAAAAAGAATCAATTTTTTCCATATAAAAAATCTTCTTGCAATCTAAGAAAGCTTAGGGATTAAAGAAAATTTTTAATTAAAAAGAGCGCGTTGAGAAAGAATCATTTTTTTTCAATATAAAGAATCTAGTTGCAATTTAAAATCTTTGAGATTAAAAAAATTTCTACTAATAAAAAGTGCCTTAAAAAAGAAGTAATTGTTCTCAATATAAAAAATCTACTTGCAATCTAAGAAACCATAGAATTTGAGGAACATTTTTATTAACAAAGAGTGCCTTGAAATATATTTAATTATTTTCAATACTAAAAATCTACATTCAATCAAAGAAACCTTTGAGCTTAAAGACAGTTTTTATTAATAAAGAGTGCCTTGAAAAAGAATCAATTTTTTCCATATAAAAAATCTTCTTGCAATCTAAGAAAGCTTAGGGATTAAAGAAAATTTTTAATTAAAAAGAGCGCGTTGAGAAAGAATCATTTTTTTTCAATATAAAGAATCTAGTTGCAATCTAAAATCTTTGAGATTAAAAAAATTTCTACTAATAAAAAGTGCCTTAAAAAAGAAGTAATTGTTCTCAATATAAAAAATCTACTTGCAATCTAAGAAACCATAGAATTTGAGGAACATTTTTATTAACAAAGAGTGCCTTGAAATATATTTAATTATTTTCAATACTAAAAATCTACATTCAATCAAAGAAACCTTTGAGCTTAAAGACAGTTTTTATTAATAAAGAGTGCCTTGAAAAAGAATCAATTTTTTCCATATAAAAAATCTTCTTGCAATCTAAGAAAGCTTAGGGATTAAAGAAAATTTTTAATTAAAAAGAGCGCGTTGAGAAAGAATCATTTTTTTTCAATATAAAGAATCTAGTTGCAATCTAAAATCTTTGAGATTAAAAAAATTTCTACTAATAAAAAATGCCTTAAAAAAGAAGTAATTGTTCTCAATATAAAAAATCTACTTGCAATCTAAGAAACCATAGAATTTGAGGGACATTTTTATTAACAAAGAGTGCCTTGAAATATATTTAATTATTTTCAATACTAAAAATCTACATTCAATCAAAGAAACCTTTGAGCTTAAAGACAGTTATTAATATAAAGAGTGCCTTGAAAAAGAATCAATTTTTTCCATATAAAAAATCTTCTTGCAATCTAAGAAAGCTTAGGGATTAAAGAAAATTTTTAATTAAAAAGAGCGCGTTGAGAAAGAATCATTTTTTTTCAATATAAAGAATCTAGTTGCAATCTAAAATCTTTGAGATTAAAAAAATTTCTACTAATAAAAAATGCCTTAAAAAAGAAGTAATTGTTCTCAATATAAAAAATCTACTTGCAATCTAAGAAACCATAGAATTTGAGGGACATTTTTATTAACAAAGTGCCTTGAAATATATTTAATTATCTTCAATACTAAAAATCTACATTCAATTAAAGAAACCTTTGAGCTTAAAGACAGTTTTTATTAATAAAGAGTGCCTTGAAAAAGAATCAATTTTTTCCATATAAAAAATCTTCTTGCAATCTAAGAAAGCTTAGGGATTAAAGAAAATTTTTAATTAAAAAGAGCGCGTTGAGAAAGAATCATTTTTTTTCAATATAAAGAATCTAGTTGCAATCTAAAATCTTTGAGATTAAAAAAATTTCTACTAATAAAAAATGCCATAAAAAAGAAGTAATTGTTCTCAATATAAAAAACTACTTTCAATCTAAGAAACCATAGAATTCGAGGGACATTTTTATTAACAAAGAGTGCCTTGAAATATATTTAATTATCTTCAATACTAAAAATCTACATTCAATCAAAGAAGCCTTTGAGCTTAAAGACAGTTTTTATTAATAAAGAGTGCCTTGAAAAAGAATCAATTTTTTCCATATAAAAAATCTTCTTGCAGTCTAAGAAAGCTTAGGGATTAAAGAAAATTTTTAATTAAAAAGAGCGCGTTGAGAAAGAATCATTTTTTTTCAATATAAAGAATCTAGTTGCAATCTAAAATCTTTGAGATTAAAAAAATTTCTACTAATAAAAAATGCCTTAAAAAAGAAGTAATTGTTCTCAATATAAAAAATCTACTTGCAATCTAAGAAACCATAGAATTTGAGGGACATTTTTATTAACAAAGAGTGCCTTGAAATATATTTAATTATCTTCAATACTAAAAATCTACATTCAATCAAAGAAACCTTTGAGCTTAAAGACAGTTTTTATTAATAAAGAGTGCCTTGAAAAAGAATCAATTTTTTCCATATAAAAAATCTTCTTGCAATCTAAGAAAGCTTAGGGATTAAAGAAAATTTTTAATTAAAAAGAGCGCGTTGAGAAAGAATCATTTTTTTTCAATATAAAGAATCTAGTTGCAATTTAAAATCTTTGAGATTAAAAAAATTTCTACTAATAAAAAGTGCCTTAAAAAAGAAGTAATTGTTCTCAATATAAAAAATCTACTTGCAATCTAAGAAACCATAGAATTTGAGGAACATTTTTATTAACAAAGAGTGCCTTGAAATATATTTAATTATTTTCAATACTAAAAATCTACATTCAATCAAAGAAACCTTTGAGCTTAAAGACAGTTTTTATTAATAAAGAGTGCCTTGAAAAAGAATCAATTTTTTCCATATAAAAAATCTTCTTGCAATCTAAGAAAGCTTAGGGATTAAAGAAAATTTTTAATTAAAAAGAGCGCGTTGAGAAAGAATCATTTTTTTTCAATATAAAGAATCTAGTTGCAATTTAAAATCTTTGAGATTAAAAAAATTTCTACTAATAAAAAGTGCCTTAAAAAAGAAGTAATTGTTCTCAATATAAAAAATCTACTTGCAATCTAAGAAACCATAGAATTTGAGGAACATTTTTATTAACAAAGAGTGCCTTGAAATATATTTAATTATTTTCAATACTAAAAATCTACATTCAATCAAAGAAACCTTTGAGCTTAAAGACAGTTTTTATTAATAAAGAGTGCCTTGAAAAAGAATCAATTTTTTCCATATAAAAAATCTTCTTGCAATCTAAGAAAGCTTAGGGATTAAAGAAAATTTTTAATTAAAAAGATCGCGTTGAGAAAGAATCATTTTTTTTCAATATAAAAAATCTAGTTGCAATTTAAAATCTTTGAGATTAAAAAAATTTCTACTAATAAAAAGTGCCTTAAAAAAGAAGTAATTGTTCTCAATATAAAAAATCTACTTGCAATCTAAGAAACCATAGAATTTGAGGAACATTTTTATTAACAAAGAGTGCCTTGAAATATATTTAATTATTTTCAATACTAAAAATCTACATTCAATCAAAGAAACCTTTGAGCTTAAAGACAGTTTTTATTAATAAAGAGTGCCTTGAAAAAGAATCAATTTTTTCCATATAAAAAATCTTCTTGCAATCTAAGAAAGCTTAGGGATTAAAGAAAATTTTAAATTAAAAAGAGCGCGTTGAGAAAGAATCATTTTTTTTCAATATAAAGAATCTAGTTGCAATCTAAAATCTTTGAGATTAAAAAAAATTCTACTAATAAAAAATGCCTTAAAAAAGAAGTAATTGTTCTCAATATAAAAAATCTACTTGCAATCTAAGAAACCATAGAATTTGAAGGACATTTTTATTAACAAAGAGTGCCTTGAAATATATTTAATTATCTTCAATACTAAAAATCTACATTCAATCAAAGAAACCTTTGAGCTTAAAGACAGTTATTAATATAAAGAGTGCCTTGAAAAAGAATCAATTTTTTCCATATAAAAAATCTTCTTGCAATCTAAGAAAGCTTAGGGATTAAAGAAAATTTTTAATTAAAAAGAGCGCGTTGAGAAAGAATCATTTTTTTTCAATATAAAGAATTTAGTTGCAATCTAAAATCTTTGAGATTAAAAAAATTTCTACTAATAAAAAATGCCTTAAAAAAGAAGTAATTGTTCTCAATATAAAAAATCTACTTGCAATCTAAGAAACCATAGAATTTGAGGGACATTTTTATTAACAAAGAGTGCCTTGAAATATATTTAATTATCTTCAATACTAAAAATCTACATTCAATCAAAGAAACCTTTGAGCTTAAAGACAGTTTTTATTAATAAAGAGTGCCTTGAAAAAGAATCAATTTTTTCCATATAAAAAATCTTCTTGCAATCTAAGAAAGCTTAGGGATTAAAGAAAATTTTTAATTAAAAAGAGCGCGTTGAGAAAGAATCATTTTTTTTCAATATAAAGAATCTAGTTGCAATCTAAAATCTTTGAGATTAAAAAAATTTCTACTAATAAAAAATGCCTTAAAAAAGAAGTTCTCAATATAAAAAATCTACTTGCAATCTAAGAAACCATAGAATTTGAAGGACATTTTTATTAACAAAGAGTGCCTTGAAATATATTTAATTATTTTCAATACTAAAAATCTACATTCAATCAAAGAAACCTTTGAGCTTAAAGACAGTTTTTATTAATAAAGAGTGCCTTGAAAAAGAATCAATTTTTTCCATATAAAAAATCTTCTTGCAATCTAAGAAAGCTTAGGGATTAAAGAAAATTTTTAATTAAAAAGAGCGCGTTGAGAAAGAATCATTTTTTTTCAATATAAAAAATCTAGTTGCAATCTAAAATCTTTGAGATTAAAAAAATTTCTACTAATAAAAAATGCCTTAAAAAAGAAGTAATTGTTCTCAATATAAAAAATCTACTTGCAATCTAAGAAACCATAGAATTTGAGGGACATTTTTATTAACAAAGAGTGCCTTGAAATATATTTAATTATCTTCAATACTAAAAATCTACATTCAATCAAAGAAGCCTTTGAGCTTAAAGACAGTTTTTATTAATAAAGAGTGCCTTGAAAAAGAATCAATTTTTTCCATATAAAAAATCTTCTTGCAATCTAAGAAAGCTTAGGGATTAAAGAAAATTTTTAATTAAAAAGAGCGCGTTGAGAAAGAATCATTTTTTTTCAATATAAAGAATCTATTTGCAATCTAAAATCTTTGAGATTAAAAAAATTTCTACTAATAAAAAATGCCTTAAAAAGAAGTAATTGTTCTCAATATAAAAAATCTACTTGCAATCTAAGAAACCATAGAATTTGAGGAACATTTTTATTAACAAAGAGTGCCTTGAAATATATTTAATTATCTTCAATACTAAAAATCTACATTCAATCAAAGAAACCTTTGAGCTTAAAGACAGTTTTTATTAATAAAGAGTGCCTTGAAAAAGAATCAATTTTTTCCACATAAAAAATCTTCTTGCAATCTAAGAAAGCTTAGGGATTAAAGAAAATTTTTAATTAGCAAGAGCGCGTTGAGAAAGAATCATTTTTTTTCAATATAAAGAATCTAGTTGCAATTTAAAATCTTTGAGATTAAAAAAATTTCTACTAATAAAAAGTGCCTTAAAAAAAAAGTAATTGTTCTCAATATAAAAAATTTACTTGCAATCTAAGAAACCATAGAATTTGAAGGACATTTTTATTACCAAAGAGTGCCTTGAAATATATTTAAAATTTTTCAATACTAAAAATCTACATTCAATCAAAGAAACCTTTGAGCTTAAAGACAGTTTTTATTAATAAAGAGTGCCTTGAAAAAGAATCAATTTTTTCCATATAAAAAATCTTCTTGCAATCTAAGAAACTTAGGGATTAAAGAAAATTTTTAATTAGCAAGAGCGCGTTGAGAAAGAATCATTTTTTGTCAATATAAAGAATCTAGTTGCAATTTAAAATATTTGAGATTAAAAAAATTTCTACTAATAAAAAGTGCCTTAAAAAAGAAGTAATTGTTCTCAATATAAAAAATCTACTTGCAATCTAAGAAACCATAGAATTTGAGGGACATTTTTATTAACAAAGAGTGCCTTGAAATATATTTAATTATTTTCAATACTAAAAATCTACATTCAATCAAAGAAACCTTTGAGCTTAAAGACAGTTTTTATTAATAAAGAGTGCCTTGAAAAAGAATCAATTTTTTCCATATAAAAAATCTTCTTGCAGTCTAAGAAAGCTTAGGGATTAAAGAAAATTTTTAATTAAAAAGAGCGCGTTGAGAAAGAATCATTTTTTTTCAATATAAAGAATCTAGTTGCAATTTAAAATATTTAGGATTAAAAAAATTTCTACTAATAAAAAGTGCCTTAAAAAAGAAGTAATTGTTCTCAATAAAAAAATCTACTTGCAATCTAAGAAACCATAGAATTTGAGGGACATTTTTATTAACAAAGAGTGCCTTGAAATATATTTAATTATTTTCAATACTAAAAATCTACATTCAATCAAAGAAACTTTTGAGCTTAAAGACAGTTTTTATTAATAAAGAGTGCCTTGAAAAAGAATAATTTTTTTCCATATAAAAAATCTTCTTGCATTCTAAGAAAGCTTAAAGATTAAATTTTTTAATAAGAAAGAATACTTTGAAAGAGAATTAATTTTTTTGAAAATAGAAAAATCATTTTTCATTCTAAAAAATGTTACAGATTAAATAAATTTTTTATTAACAAAGAGTGCGTTGAAAAGAGATTCACTTTCTCTTCTATATAAAGGTTCTATTTACAATCTAAAAAACTCCATTTATAAAAGAAAATTTTTATTGGTAAAAAAGTGCCTTAAAAAAAATAAATTTTTTTCAATATGGAAAATCTACTTGTGTGGACTCTTAGACGACTCTTATTGAAAATCATTAAAATCGTATCGTTTTTGTGATCACTCCTCATATAACGTATTTTTAATTTGTGAAATAAAAGACTTAAAGATTTAAATATTTTTAAACAAAATTTAGCTTAGATCGTTCCATATGTTGGACTCGTCTTTACAGAAAGCTTTTTCGACAAAGATTATTACATGGACAAAAGTAACAATTTTAAATGTATGTTCAAGGAAATTGGTTCCACATTGTATGTTGGCATAAATCATATGTGTATCATATTTGGTCTAGAATGGTCAATATTTTTAACTCTCTACTCTCTACCATATGATGAATGTTTCGAATTATCTTCAAATAATTGAGAAATATTATTTGTTTCGTTGACATGCAATTCATTTAATTTACAGTTTATCACATTAGCCAAAGTGGTGCAGGGTGTTTAAGAATAGGCCACGACCGACTATAAGATTCTTTCTAGTTTCACTATCCAAAAATCTATTTACAACGTAAAATAGTTTACATATAAAAGTAAATTTTTTTTAACAGAAAGAGTGCTTTGAAAAATTAGTCAAAACCTTTATTGCAAATTAATATCAAAAATCGCCTTGCAAACATAAAAATGAATACTTTGATAAATTATATAAAAACTTTTGTCAGTGTCGGAAATGTACTTGCTCTGTAAGAAAATTTATAAAAAGAAGATCATACTTTTTACATCGAAAATATTCTGCTAATTGAAACAACGTTATAAAAAGGTAAAAAATTAATAAAGAAAATATTTTTTACTATATAAAAAAATCTACTTGTAGTCCAAACTATTAATCTTTTTAATGAAGAATTAAAAAAAAACTTCTTGCCCTTGAAAGAAATTCGTTTGTAAGAATTTGCCTTAAAAAGTAAAACTAATATAAAGAAGAGTCCACTTTGAACATTGCATTTGATCTGATTTATTCTAAAAGGAAACGTTTCTTTAACAAAAAAAGAGCCGATCTAATGTAAATATAGATATTACAAGAAGTTGTGTAAAACTTACATTTAAGCACAATCAATTCTTGTTTTATAGATTGAATATTCTAAAATCAGCCCCGGATTTTGTACAACTTAGGCAAATGTCTCGTTACTCGCGTAAAATATTTGTTGGAGGCTTGCCACATGACACTGATGACTACGACATAATAAACTCTTTTAGGAAATTTGGGCCATTTGTGATAGAGTGGCCTCACAAGTCCAAACTCAGTAACATTCAGCCAAAAGGATATGCTTTTCTACTCTTTCAGGAAGAGTGTAGTATAAAACTTTTGATAGAATCGTGCTCAATTAAAAAAGATGAATTGTATATACGTCTTTCTTCGGCGTCGATTAAAAACAAGCTGGTGCATGTGCGCCTATGGTGCTTGACCAATTCTAATTATCTATTGAATGCTGACGTACATATGGATCGTCGTAAAACTGTTTTTGTTGCTGGCGTACCACGCACATTTAAAGCCTCTGACTTAGCCATGTTAATGGATCGATTATATGGCTCTGTTTGTCATGCAGCTATAGATGTAGATATAAAGTGTAAGTATCCCAAAGGCGCTGGCCGCGTTACATTCTTTAAGCAAAAATGTTATATTGCCGCGTTATCCGTACGTTTCGTTCAATTGCAACATAATGGTGTTGATAAACATATGGAAATAAAGCCATATCTATTGAATGATCAATATTGTGACGGATGTAACGGTCACCTGTGTGGCGATGAGTATGCTCCATTCTTTTGCAGCAATATCACCTGTTTAAAGTACTATTGTGGACAATGTTGGGGCATTGCACACTCTACTTTTGATGGTGAATTTCATAAGCCGTTAGTTACAAAACGCTCTAAGTGTCCACGTAATGTGCCATTGGCTCGCTGCTAATTTCACCGTTTAAGTCATCGTTTACTACATTAAGAATCATATTGACATCAATAAACCAATATTTTTTTCTTCTCAACATTTTCTTATAAAAATGATGATATAATTAGTGGATTATTATGCACTCCTAAACAGCAACAAACATAAATGTTTACACTTATTTACTTTAAAGATAATAATAATTTGTCATCTTTACATCTATTAGTAGTTATTATGTTTCTATAAAATTTGTTTCTATAAAATTAGTTTCCTTTTACATATATATAATAATGGATTATCTTATTATTTTTACCTATTAACAATAATACTCGTTTTTTCAACGTTTTCTCATAAACATTTTCCTGGTACACTTAATTGTTTATACACAATTAGTTTTGAACGTATGAAACCAAATTTATCTGCTATACTATGAACTTTTAATTTACAAATAATCAATTATGCTGTTTTTCAATTTTAATAGCAAATAATAAAAAGTTGTTTTATTTTTTACATATTAAAAATTGACGTACTTTACTGAGGAACTTGGCCCCACTTTTTTATAAATTTTGCTTTTTTATAAATTTTATAAATGCAGGATGTGTCTTATTCAAATGTTAACAAATTTTTACCATTTGACTTACAAGACATTTAAGTAATGATATTGAAAGGATTCATATGTACAAGTACTACTAGTGTCATTTGTCGACATTTACAATATATTGTTATGAAAACTAATGAAGCCTAAAGAAACTCCATAAACAATTTTACATATAAATCGCAGTTAATACAACGCAGATAAATAGAGTTGTTTCATTGTTGCTATTATTGTTATTCCTGTTACTGTTGGTGTTTTACTGTTTGAGTATCAATTGTTAGCAAATGGTCTTGAGTTTTTTGTGGAACTATATTAAGATGCTTAATTATATATCACAATTAATCGAACAGTTATTTATGAGTAATAATTAACCACAATTGCCGTATAATGGATTGCATAATTTTTAAAATATGTAGTTATTTTTGAAAGAAAATTACTTGTACTTTTCTTTTATGGGACCATCCATTATATACATTGTTATATATATACACATGTGTATTCTATGTAAAATAATCGTGTAAAATTTTAAACTGGAATGAGATCCTTTTTCATACAAAAATTATTTGAAATTTTTCGCAAAATTTTATATTCAACATTTTCTTCATTCAAATGGATTCCTGAAAATAATATTTTTGTTGTTTTATTTGCATTTGTAGAAAAGAATAAGCAGATAAAAACTTTGTAGCAACCAATGTAAAAAATATACTTGCAATCTTAGAAACTGTAGATATGAAAAGAAGTTTTTATTAAAAAAGCGTGAAGAAGAACCCTTTTTCTGGATATAAGAAATCTTCTTGCAACCTAAGAAACCTAAGGGAATAAAGAAAATTTTTAATTAGCAAGAGCGCGTTGAGAAAGAATCATTTTTTTTTCAATATATAGAATCTAGTTGCAATCTAAAATCTTTGAGATTAAAAAAATTTCTACTAATAAAAAGTGCCTTAAAAAAGAAGTAATTGTTCTCAATATAAAAAATCTACTTGCAATCTAAGAAACCATAGAATTTGAGGGACATTTTTATTAACAAAGAGTGCCTTGAAATATATTTAATTATTTTCAATACTAAAAATCTACATTCAATCAAAGAAACCTTTGAGCTTAAAGACAGTTTTTATTAATAAAGAGTGCCTTGAAAAAGAATCAATTTTTTCCATATAAAAAATCTTCTTGCAACCTAAAAAACCTAAGGGATTAAAGAAAATTTTTAATTAGCAAGAGCGCGTTGAGAAAGAATCATTTTTTTTCAATATAAAGAATCTAGTTGCATTCTAAAATCTTTGAGATTAAATAAATTTCTACTAATAAAAAATGCCTTAAAAAGAAGTAATTGTTCTCAATATAAAAAATCTACTTGCAATCTAAGAAACCATAGAATTTGAGGGACATTTTTATTAAAAAAGAGTGCCTTGAAGTATATTTAATTATCTTCAATACTAAAAATCTACATTCAATCAAAGAAACCTTTGAGCTTAAAGACAGTTATTAATATAAAGAGTGCCTTGAAAAAGAATCAATTTTTTCCATATAAAAAATCTTCTTGCAACCTAAGAAAGCTTAGGGATTAAAGAAAATTTTTAATTAAAAAGAGCGCGTTGAGAAAGAATCATTTTTTTTCAATATAAAGAATCTAGTTGCAATTTAAAATCTTTGAGATTAAAAAAATTTCTACTAATAAAAAGTGCCTTAAAAAAGAAGTAATTGTTCTCAATATAAAAAATCTACTTGCAATCTAAGAAACCATAGAATTTGAGGGACATTTTTATTAACAAAGAGTGCCTTGAAATATATTTAATTATTTTCAATACTAAAAATCTACATTCAATCAAAGAAACCTTTGAGCTTAAAGACAGTTTTTATTAATAAAGAGTGCCTTGAAAAAGAATCAATTTTTTCCATATAAAAAATCTTCTTGCAATCTAAGAAAGCTTAGGGATTAAAGAAAATTTTTAATTAAAAAGAGCGCGTTGAGAAAGAATCATTTTTTTTCAATATAAAGAATCTAGTTGCAATTTAAAATCTTTGAGATTAAAAAAATTTCTACTAATAAAAAGTGCCTTAAAAAAGAAGTAATTGTTCTCAATATAAAAAATCTACTTGCAATCTAAGAAACCATAGAATTTGAGGGACATTTTTATTAACAAAGAGTGCCTTGAAATATATTTAATTATCTTCAATACTAAAAATCTACATTCAATCAAAGAAACCTTTGAGCTTAAAGACAGTTTTTATTAATAAAGAGTGCCTTGAAAAAGAATCAATTTTTTCCATATAAAAAATCTTCTTGCAATCTAAGAAAGCTTAGGGATTAAAGAAAATTTTTAATTAAAAAGAGCGCGTTGAGAAAGAATCATTTTTTTTCAATATAAAGAATCTAGTTGCAATCTAAAATCTTTGAGATTAAAAAAATTTCTACTAATAAAAAGTGCCTTAAAAAAGAAGTAATTGTTCTCAATATAAAAAATCTACTTGCAATCTAAGAAACCATAGAATTTGAGGACATTTTTATTAACAAAGAGTGCCTTGAAATATATTTAATTATCTTCAATACTAAAAATCTACATTCAATCAAAGAAACCTTTGAGCTTAAAGACAGTTTTTATTAATAAAGAGTGCCTTGAAAAAGAATCAATTTTTTCCATATAAAAAATCTTCTTGCAATCTAAGAAAGCTTAGGGATTAAAGAAAATTTTTAATTAAAAAGAGCGCGTTGAGAAAGAATCATTTTTTTTCAATATAAAGAATCTAGTTGCAATCTAAAATCTTTGAGATTAAAAAAATTTCTACTAATAAAAAGTGCCTTAAAAAAGAAGTAATTGTTCTCAATATAAAAAATCTACTTGCAATCTAAGAAACCATAGAATTTGAGGGACATTTTTATTAACAAAGAGTGCCTTGAAATATATTTAATTATTTTCAATACTAAAAATCTACATTCAATCAAAGAAACCTTTGAGCTTAAAGACAGTTTTTATTAATAAAGAGTGCCTTGAAAAAGAATCAATTTTTTCCATATAAAAAATCTTCTTGCAATCTAAGAAAGCTTAGGGATTAAAGAAAATTTTTAATTAAAAAGAGCGCGTTGAGAAAGAATCATTTTTTTTCAATATAAAGAATCTAGTTGCAATTTAAAATCTTTGAGATTAAAAAAATTTCTACTAATAAAAAATGCCATAAAAAAGAAGTAATTGTTCTCAATATAAAAAATCTACTTGCAATCTAAGAAACCATAGAATTTGAGGACATTTTTATTAACAAAGAGTGCCTTGAAATATATTTAATTATTTTCAATACTAAAAATCTACATTCAATCAAAGAAACCTTTGAGCTTAAAGACAGTTTTTATTAATAAAGAGTGCCTTGAAAAAGAATCAATTTTTTCCATATAAAAAATCTTCTTGCAATCTAAGAAAGCTTAGGGATTAAAGAAAATTTTTAATTAAAAAGAGCGCGTTGAGAAAGAATCATTTTTTTTCAATATAAAGAATCTAGTTGCAATCTAAAATCTTTGAGATTAAAAAAATTTCTACTAATAAAAAATGCCTTAAAAAAGAAGTAATTGTTCTCAATATAAAAAATCTACTTGCAATCTAAGAAACCATAGAATTTGAGGGACATTTTTATTAACAAAGAGTGCCTTGAAATATATTTAATTATTTTCAATACTAAAAATCTACATTCAATCAAAGAAACCTTTGAGCTTAAAGACAGTTTTTATTAATAAAGAGTGCCTTGAAAAAGAATCAATTTTTTCCATATAAAAAATCTTCTTGCAATCTAAGAAAGCTTAGGGATTAAAGAAAATTTTTAATTAAAAAGAGCGCGTTGAGAAAGAATCATTTTTTTTCAATATAAAGAATCTAGTTGCAATCTAAAATCTTTGAGATTAAAAAAATTTCTACTAATAAAAAATGCCTTAAAAAAGAAGTAATTGTTCTCAATATAAAAAATCTACTTGCAATCTAAGAAACCATAGAATTTGAGGGACATTTTTATTAACAAAGAGTGCCTTGAAATATATTTAATTATTTTCAATACTAAAAATCTACATTCAATCAAAGAAACCTTTGAGCTTAAAGACAGTTTTTATTAATAAAGAGTGCCTTGAAAAAGAATCAATTTTTTCCATATAAAAAATCTTCTTGCAATCTAAGAAAGCTTAGGGATTAAAGAAAATTTTTAATTAAAAAGAGCGCGTTGAGAAAGAATCATTTTTTTTCAATATAAAGAATCTAGTTGCAATCTAAAATCTTTGAGATTAAAAAAATTTCTACTAATAAAAAATGCCTTAAAAAAGAAGTAATTGTTCTCAATATAAAAAATCTACTTGCAATCTAAGAAACCATAGAATTTGAGGGACATTTTTATTAACAAAGAGTGCCTTGAAATATATTTAATTATTTTCAATACTAAAAATCTACATTCAATCAAAGAAACCTTTGAGCTTAAAGACAGTTTTTATTAATAAAGAGTGCCTTGAAAAAGAATCAATTTTTTCCATATAAAAAATCTTCTTGCAATCTAAGAAAGCTTAGGGATTAAAGAAAATTTTTAATTAAAAAGAGCGCGTTGAGAAAGAATCATTTTTTTTCAATATAAAGAATCTAGTTGCAATCTAAAATCTTTGAGATTAAAAAAATTTCTACTAATAAAAAATGCCTTAAAAAAGAAGTAATTGTTCTCAATATAAAAAATCTACTTGCAATCTAAGAAACCATAGAATTTGAGGGACATTTTTATTAACAAAGAGTGCCTTGAAATATATTTAATTATTTTCAATACTAAAAATCTACATTCAATCAAAGAAACCTTTGAGCTTAAAGACAGTTTTTATTAATAAAGAGTGCCTTGAAAAAGAATCAATTTTTTCCATATAAAAAATCTTCTTGCAATCTAAGAAAGCTTAGGGATTAAAGAAAATTTTTAATTAAAAAGAGCGCGTTGAGAAAGAATCATTTTTTTTCAATATAAAGAATCTAGTTGCAATCTAAAATCTTTGAGATTAAAAAAATTTCTACTAATAAAAAATGCCTTAAAAAAGAAGTAATTGTTCTCAATATAAAAAATCTACTTGCAATCTAAGAAACCATAGAATTTGAGGGACATTTTTATTAACAAAGAGTGCCTTGAAATATATTTAATTATTTTCAATACTAAAAATCTACATTCAATCAAAGAAACCTTTGAGCTTAAAGACAGTTTTTATTAATAAAGAGTGCCTTGAAAAAGAATCAATTTTTTCCATATAAAAAATCTTCTTGCAGTCTAAGAAAGCTTAGGGATTAAAGAAAATTTTTAATTAAAAAGAGCGCGTTGAGAAAGAATCATTTTTTTTCAATATAAAAAATCTAGTTGCAATCTAAAATCTTTGAGATTAAAAAAATTTCTACTAATAAAAAATGCCTTAAAAAAGAAGTAATTGTTCTCAATATAAAAAATCTACTTGCAATCTAAGAAACCATAGAATTTGAGGGACATTTTTATTAACAAAGAGTGCCTTGAAATATATTTAATTATCTTCAATACTAAAAATCTACATTCAATCAAAGAAACCTTTGAGCTTAAAGACAGTTTTTATTAATAAAGAGTGCCTTGAAAAAGAATCAATTTTTTCCATATAAAAAATCTTCTTGCAATCTAAGAAAGCTTAGGGATTAAAGAAAATTTTTAATTAAAAAGAGCGCGTTGAGAAAGAATCATTTTTTTTCAATATAAAGAATCTAGTTGCAATCTAAAATCTTTGAGATTAAAAAAATTTCTACTAATAAAAAATGCCTTAAAAAAGAAGTAATTGTTCTCAATATAAAAAATCTACTTGCAATCTAAGAAACCATAGAATTTGAGGACATTTTTATTAACAAAGAGTGCCTTGAAATATATTTAATTATCTTCAATACTAAAAATCTACATTCAATCAAAGAAACCTTTGAGCTTAAAGACAGTTTTTATTAATAAAGAGTGCCTTGAAAAAGAATCAATTTTTTCCATATAAAAAATCTTCTTGCAATCTAAGAAAGCTTAGGGATTAAAGAAAATTTTTAATTAAAAAGAGCGCGTTGAGAAAGAATCATTTTTTTTCAATATAAAAAATCTAGTTGCAATCTAAAATCTTTGAGATTAAAAAAATTTCTACTAATAAAAAATGCCTTAAAAAGAAGTAATTGTTCTCAATATAAAAAATCTACTTGCAATCTAAGAAACCATAGAATTTGAGGGACATTTTTATTAACAAAGAGTGCCTTGAAATATATTTAATTATTTTCAATACTAAAAATCTACATTCAATCAAAGAAACCTTTGAGCTTAAAGACAGTTTTTATTAATAAAGAGTGCCTTGAAAAAGAATCAATTTTTTCCATATAAAAAATCTTCTTGCAATCTAAGAAAGCTTAGGGATTAAAGAAAATTTTTAATTAAAAAGAGCGCGTTGAGAAAGAATCATTTTTTTTCAATATAAAGAATCTAGTTGCAATCTAAAATCTTTGAGATTAAAAAAATTTCTACTAATAAAAAATGCCTTAAAAAAGAAGTAATTGTTCTCAATATAAAAAATCTACTTGCAATCTAAGAAACCATAGAATTTGAGGACATTTTTATTAACAAAGAGTGCCTTGAAATATATTTAATTATCTTCAATACTAAAAATCTACATTCAATCAAAGAAACCTTTGAGCTTAAAGACAGTTTTTATTAATAAAGAGTGCCTTGAAAAAGAATCAATTTTTTCCATATAAAAAATCTTCTTGCAATCTAAGAAAGCTTAGGGATTAAAGAAAATTTTTAATTAAAAAGAGCGCGTTGAGAAAGAATCATTTTTTTTCAATATAAAGAATCTAGTTGCAATCTAAAATCTTTGAGATTAAAAAAATTTCTACTAATAAAAAATGCCTTAAAAAAGAAGTAATTGTTCTCAATATAAAAAATCTACTTGCAATCTAAGAAACCATAGAATTTGAGGGACATTTTTATTAACAAAGAGTGCCTTGAAATATATTTAATTATCTTCAATACTAAAAATCTACATTCAATCAAAGAAACCTTTGAGCTTAAAGACAGTTTTTATTAATAAAGAGTGCCTTGAAAAAGAATCAATTTTTTTCATATAAAAAATCTTCTTGCAATCTAAGAAAGCTTAGGGATTAAAGAAAATTTTTAATTAAAAAGAGCGCGTTGAGAAAGAATCATTTTTTTTCAATATAAAAAATCTAGTTGCAATCTAAAATTTTTGAGATTAAAAAAATTTCTACTAATAAAAAATGCCTTAAAAAAGAAGTAATTGTTCTCAATATAAAAAATCTACTTGCAATCTAAGAAACCATAGAATTTGAGGGACATTTTTATTAACAAAGAGTGCCTTGAAATATATTTAATTATCTTCAATACTAAAAATCTACATTCAATCAAAGAAACCTTTGAGCTTAAAGACAGTTTTTAATTAATAAAGAGTGCCTTGAAAAAGAATCAATTTTTTCCATATAAAAAATCTTCTTGCAATCTAAGAAAGCTTAGGGATTAAAGAAAATTTTTAATTAAAAAGAGCGCGTTGAGAAAGAATCATTTTTTTTCAATATAAAAAATCTAGTTGCAATCTAAAATTTTGAGATTAAAAAAATTTCTACTAATAAAAAATGCCTTAAAAAAGAAGTAATTGTTCTCAATATAAAAAATCTACTTGCAATCTAAGAAACCATAGAATTTGAGGGACATTTTTATTAACAAAGAGTGCCTTGAAATATATTTAATTATCTTCAATACTAAAAATCTACATTCAATCAAAGAAACCTTTGAGCTTAAAGACAGTTTTAATTAATAAAGAGTGCCTTGAAAAAGAATCAATTTTTTCCATATAAAAAATCTTCTTGCAATCTAAGAAAGCTTAGGGATTAAAGAAAATTTTTAATTAAAAAGAGCGCGTTGAGAAAGAATCATTTTTTTCCAATATAAAGAATCTAGTTGCAATTTAAAATCTTAGATTAAAAAAATTTCTACTAATAAAAAGTGCCTTAAAAAAGAAGTAATTGTTCTCAATATAAAAAATCTACTTGCAATCTAAGAAACCATAGAATTTGAAGGACATTTTTATTAACAAAGAGTGGCTTGAAATATATTTAATTATCTTCAATACTAAAAATCTACATTCAATCAAAGAAACCTTTGAGCTTAAAGACAGTTTTTATTAATAAAGAGTGCCTTGAAAAAGAATCAATTTTTTCCATATAAAAAATCTTCTTGCAATCTAAGAAAGCTTAGGGATTAAAGAAAATTTTTAATTAAAAAGAGCGCGTTGAGAAAGAATCATTTTTTTTCAATATAAAGAATCTAGTTGCAATCTAAAATCTTTGAGATTAAAAAAATTTCTACTAATAAAAAGTGCCTTAAAAAAGAAGTAATTGTTCTCAATATAAAAAATCTACTTGCAATCTAAGAAACCATAGAATTTGAAGGACATTTTTATTAACAAAGAGTGGCTTGAAATATATTTAATTATCTTCAATACTAAAAATCTACATTCAATCAAAGAAACCTTTGAGCTTAAAGACAGTTTTTATTAATAAAGAGTGCCTTGAAAAAGAATCAATTTTTTCCATATAAAAAATCTTCTTGCAATCTAAGAAAGCTTAGGGATTAAAGAAAATTTTTAATTAAAAAGAGCGCGTTGAGAAAGAATCATTTTTTTTCAATATAAAGAATCTAGTTGCAATTTAAAATATTTAGGATTAAAAAAATTTCTACTAATAAAAAGTGCCTTAAAAAAGAAGTAATTGTTCTCAATATAAAAAATCTACTTGCAATCTAAGAAAGCTTAGGGATTAAAGAAAATTTTTAATTAAAAAGAGCGCGTTGAGAAAGAATCATTTTTTTTCAATAAAAAAAATCTAGTTGCAATCTAAAATTTTGAGATTAAAAAAATTTCTACTAATAAAAAATGCCTTAAAAAAGAAGTAATTGTTCTCAATATAAAAAATCTACTTGCAATCTAAGAAACCATAGAATTTGAGGGACATTTTTATTAACAAAGAGTGCCTTGAAATATATTTAATTATCTTCAATACTAAAAATCTACATTCAATCAAAGAAACCTTTGAGCTTAAAGACAGTTTTTATTAATAAAGAGTGCCTTGAAAAAGAATCAATTTTTTCCATATAAAAAATCTTCTTGCAATCTAAGAAAGCTTAGGGATTAAAGAAAATTTTTAATTAAAAAGAGCGCGTTGAGAAAGAATCATTTTTTTTCAATATAAAGAATCTAGTTGCAATCTAAAATCTTTGAGATTAAAAAAATATCTACTAACAAAAAATGCCTTAAAAAAGAAGTAATTGTTCTCAATATAAAAAATCTACTTGCAATCTAAGAAACCATAGAATTTGAGGGACATTTTTATTAACAAAGAGTGTCTTGAAATATATTTAATTATTTTCAATACTAAAAATCTACATTCAATCAAAGAAACCTTTGAGCTTAAAGACAGTTTTTATTAATAAAGAGTGCCTTGAAAAAGAATCAATTTTTTCCATATAAAAAATCTTCTTGCAATCTAAGAAAGCTTAGGGATTAAAGAAAATTTTTAATTAAAAAGAGCGCGTTGAGAAAGAATTATTTTTTTTCAATATAAAGAATCTAGTTACAATCTAAAATCTTTGAGATTAAAAAAATTTCTACTAATAAAAAATGCCTTAAAAAAAAGTAATTGTTCTCAATATAAAAAATCTACTTGCAATCTAAGAAACCATAGAATTTGAGGGACATTTTTATTAACAAAGAGTGCCTTGAAATATATTTAATTATTTTCAATACTAAAAATCTACATTCAATCAAAGAAACCTTTGAGCTTAAAGACAGTTATTTAATATAAAGAGTGCCTTGAAAAAGAATCAATTTTTTCCATATAAAAAATCTTCTTGCAATCTAAGAAAGCTTAGGGATTAAAGAAAATTTTTAATTAAAAAGAGCGCGTTGAGAAAGAATCATTTTTTTTCAATATAAAGAATCTAGTTGCAATCTAAAATCTTTGAGATTAAAAAAATTTCTACTAATAAAAAATGCCTTAAAAAAGAAGTAATTGTTCTCAATATAAAAAATCTACTTGCAATCTAAGAAACCATAGAATTTGAGGACATTTTTATTAACAAAGAGTGCCTTGAAATATATTTAATTATCTTCAATACTAAAAATCTACATTCAATCAAAGAAACCTTTGAGCTTAAAGACAGTTTTTATTAATAAAGAGTGCCTTGAAAAAGAATCAATTTTTTCCATATAAAAAATCTTCTTGCAATCTAAGAAAGCTTAGGGATTAAAGAAAATTTTTAATTAAAAAGAGCGCGTTGAGAAAGAATCATTTTTTTTCAATATAAAGAATCTAGTTGCAATCTAAAATCTTTGAGATTAAAAAAATTTCTACTAATAAAAAATGCCTTAAAAAAGAAGTAATTGTTCTCAATATAAAAAATCTACTTGCAATCTAAGAAACCATAGAATTTGAGGGACATTTTTATTAACAAAGAGTGCCTTGAAATATATTTAATTATCTTCAATACTAAAAATCTACATTCAATCAAAGAAACCTTTGAGCTTAAAGACAGTTTTTATTAATAAAGAGTGCCTTGAAAAAGAATCAATTTTTTCCATATAAAAAATCTTCTTGCAATCTAAGAAAGCTTAGGGATTAAAGAAAATTTTTAATTAAAAAGAGCGCGTTGAGAAAGAATCATTTTTTTTCAATATAAAGAATCTAGTTGCAATCTAAAATCTTTGAGATTAAAAAATTTCTACTAATAAAAAGTGCCTTAAAAAAGAAGTAATTGTTCTCAATATAAAAAATCTACTTGCAATCTAAGAAACCATAGAATTTGAGGAACATTTTTATTAACAAAGAGTGCCTTGAAATATATTTAATTATTTTCAATACTAAAAATCTACATTCAATCAAAGAAACCTTTGAGCTTAAAGACAGTTTTTATTAATAAAGAGTGCCTTGAAAAAGAATCAATTTTTTCCATATAAAAAATCTTCTTGCAATCTAAGAAAGCTTAGGGATTAAAGAAAATTTTTAATTAAAAAGAGCGCGTTGAGAAAGAATCATTTTTTTTCAATATAAAGAATCTAGTTGCAATTTAAAATATTTAGGATTAAAAAAATTTCTACTAATAAAAAGTGCCTTAAAAAAGAAGTAATTGTTCTCAATATAAAAAATCTACTTGCAATCTAAGAAACCATAGAATTTGAGGACATTTTTATTAACAAAGAGTGCCTTGAAATATATTTAATTATTTTCAATACTAAAAATCTACATTCAATCAAAGAAACCTTTGAGCTTAAAGACAGTTTTTATTAATAAAGAGTGCCTTGAAAAAGAATCAATTTTTTATATAAAAAAAATCTTCTTGCAATCTAAGAAAGCTTAGGGATTAAAGAAAATTTTTAATTAAAAAGAGCGCGTTGAGAAAGAATTATTTTTTTTCAATATAAAGAATCTAATTACAATCTAAAATCTTTGAGATTAAAAAAATTTCTACTAATAAATAATGCCTTAAAAAAAAGTAATTGTTCTCAATATAAAAATTTACTTGCAATCTAAGAAACCATAGAATTTGAGGGACATTTTTATTAACAAAGAGTGCCTTGAAATATATTTAATTATTTTCAATACTAAAAATCTACATTCAATCAAAGAAACCTTTGAGCTTAAAGACAGTTATTATTATAAAGAGTGCCTTGAAAAAGAATCAATTTTTTCCATATAAAAAATCTTCTTGCAATCTAAGAAAGCTTAGGGATTAAAGAAAATTTTTAATTAAAAAGAGCGCGTTGAGAAAGAATCATTTTTTTTCAATATAAAGAATCTAGTTGCAATTAAAATTTTGAGATTAAAAAATTTCTACTAATAAAAAGTGCCTTAAAAAAGAAGTAATTGTTCTCAATATAAAAAATCTACTTGCAATCTAAGAAACCATAGAATTTGAAGGACATTTTTATTAACAACGAGTGGCTTGAAATATATTTAATTATCTTCAATACTAAAAATCTACATTCAATCAAAGAAACCTTTGAGCTTAAAGACAGTTTTTATTAATAAAGAGTGCCTTGAAAAAGAATCAATTTTTTCCATATAAAAAATCTTCTTGCAATCTAAGAAAGCTTAGGGATTAAAGAAAATTTTTAATTAAAAAGAGCGCGTTGAGAAAGAATCATTTTTTTTCCATATAAAGAATCTAGTTGCAATTTAAAATACTTAGGATTAAAAAACTTTCTACTAATAAAAAGTGCCTTAAAAAAGAAGTAATTGTTCTCAATATAAAAAATCTACTTGCAATCTAAGAAACCATAGAATTTGAAGGACATTTTTATTAACAAAGAGTGGCTTGAAATATATTTAATTATCTTCAATACTAAAAATCTACATTCAATCAAAGAAACCTTTGAGCTTAAAGACAGTTTTTATTAATAAAGAGTGCCTTGAAAAAGAATCAATTTTTTCCATATAAAAAATCTTCTTGCAATCTAAGAAAGCTTAGGGATTAAAGAAAATTTTTAATTAAAAAGAGCGCGTTGAGAAAGAATCATTTTTTTTCAATATAAAGAATCTAGTTGCAATCTAAAATCTTTGAGATTAAAAAAATTTCTACTAATAAAAAATGCCTTAAAAAAGAAGTAATTGTTCTCAATATAAAAAATCTACTTGCAATCTAAGAAACCATAGAATTTGAGGGACATTTTTATTAACAAAGAGTGCCTTGAAATATATTTAATTATTTTCAATACTAAAAATCTACATTCAATCAAAGAAACCTTTGAGCTTAAAGACAGTTTTTATTAATAAAGAGTGCCTTGAAAAAGAATCAATTTTTTCCATATAAAAAATCTTCTTGCAATCTAAGAAAGCTTAGGGATTAAAGAAAATTTTTAATTAAAAAGAGCGCGTTGAGAAAGAATCATTTTTTTTCAATATAAAGAATCTAGTTGCAATCTAAAATATTTGAGATTAAAAAAATTTCTACTAATAAAAAATGCCTTAAAAAAGAAGTAATTGTTCTCAATATAAAAAATCTACTTGCAATCTAAGAAACCATAGAATTTGAGGGACATTTTTATTAACAAAGAGTGCCTTGAAATATATTTAATTATTTTCAATACTAAAAATCTACATTCAATCAAAGAAACCTTTGAGCTTAAAGACAGTTTTAATAATAAAGAGTGCCTTGAAAAAGAATCAATTTTTTCCATATAAAAAATCTTCTTGCAATCTAAGAAAGCTTAGGGATTAAAGAAAATTTTTAATTAAAAAGAGCGCGTTGAGAAAGAATCATTTTTTTCAATATAAAGAATCTAGTTACAATTTAAAATACTTGGATTAAAAAAATTTTCTACTAATAAAAAGTGCCTTAAAAAAGAAGTAATTGTTCTCAATATAAAAAATCTACTTGCAATCTAAGAAACCATAGAATTTGAAGGACATTTTTATTAACAAAGAGTGCCTTGAAATATATTTAATTATCTTCAATACTAAAAATCTACATTCAATCAAAGAAACCTTTGAGCTTAAAGACAGTTTTTATTAATAAAGAGTGCCTTGAAAAAGAATCAATTTTTTCCATATAAAAAATCTTCTTGCAATCTAAGAAAGCTTAGGGATTAAAGAAAATTTTTAATTAAAAAGAGCGCGTTGAGAAAGAATCATTTTTTTTCAATATAAAGAATCTAGTTGCAATTTAAAATATTTAGATTAAAAAAATTTCTACTAATAAAAGTGCCTTAAAAAAGAAGTAATTGTTCTCAATATAAAAAATCTACTTGCAATCTAAGAAACCATAGAATTTGAGGGACATTTTTATTAACAAAGAGTGCCTTGAAATATATTTAATTATCTTCAATACTAAAAATCTACATTCAATCAAAGAAACCTTTGAGCTTAAAGACAGTTTTTATTAATAAAGAGTGCCTTGAAAAAGAATCAATTTTTTCCATATAAAAAATCTTCTTGCAATCTAAGAAAGCTTAGGGATTAAAGAAAATTTTTAATTAAAAAGAGCGCGTTGAGAAAGAATCATTTTTTTTCAATATAAAAATCTAGTTGCAATCTAAAATTTTGAGATTAAAAAAATTTCTACTAATAAAAATGCCTTAAAAAAGAAGTAATTGTTCTCAATATAAAAAATCTACTTGCAATCTAAGAAACCATAGAATTTGAGGGACATTTTATTAACAAAGAGTGCCTTGAAATATATTTAATTATTTTCAATACTAAAAATCTACATTCAATCAAAGAAACCTTTGAGCTTAAAGACAGTTTTTATTAATAAAGAGTGCCTTGAAAAAGAATCAATTTTTTCCATATAAAAAATCTTCTTGCAATCTAAGAAAGCTTAGGGATTAAAGAAAATTTTTATTAAAAAGAGCGCGTTGAGAAAGAATCATTTTTTTTCAATATAAAAAATCTAGTTGCAATCTAAAATTTTTGAGATTAAAAAAATTTCTACTAATAAAAAATGCCTTAAAAAAGAAGTAATTGTTCTCAATATAAAAAATCTACTTGCAATCTAAGAAACC